>OMLM01020132.1:141509-166927 GCA_900302695.1 Helostoma temminkii | reverse complement strand
GGTTTTGAATTAAAGTGATATTAAAATTATACATGTTTTGATTATTACTATATATTAATATTATGGCATTATTATTATTTCTTTAGGCGTCCAGTCAGCAGCAGTAAATGTTATCTGTGAGCTGGCTCGAAGAAATCCTAAGAACTACCTGTCTTTGGCTCCACTCTTCTTCAAACTTATGACCTCCTCTACTAATAACTGGGTTCTCATTAAGATCATCAAGCTGGTAAGTCAACAGGTTGCGGATGTTTTATCAACTGTCCCAATTTTTGTAGTAGTTTCAGTTTTGGGTCCATATTTATACTGTATTTAGTTTTTGTATGCACTTACCCTGCTGTTCCGACTGGATTAAGACATTATATATTGTACACCACCAAACCTAGTTTTGTTTGACACTCACAGTATTGCACCAGTCAAACAGGGATAAATCAGAAAAGAGGAAATGATACTAGTTTCTCCACAAGCTTTGGCCTCAGGAGACTGCCGTGTTAGACTGTTAGAGAAGTCACACATGTTGCATTGCAGAAATCGTTGTCGATAGAACCGTCTTGTTTAAAAGTTAACTATAAGTAAATTGTAACATAAGGCTGAATATTGTTTACAATAGTTTCACTTTAGAAAATTACACATATTTCCTTTCCCCCTTTCTTAAGTGTCATGCGACCGTTTGTGTTTTTTACAGTTTGGTGCGCTCACCCCGCTTGAGCCACGATTGGGAAAGAAGCTGATTGAACCTCTGACAAACTTAATTCACAGGTGAGTTTCAGTCCCTCAATTCTAGTCTTTTTCAAAAGATGTCAGAAACAGTGATGTGATACATACGTCAATAACAAACAAAAACATTCTGCACTCCCTCTCTGTTTCTGTCTCTGTATCTTGTCGTCCTCTCACAGTACCTCGGCCATGTCTCTGCTGTATGAATGTGTCAACACCGTTATTGCAGGTCAGTATAAGGCAGGGTAGCGGTGTCATTCAGCTCTGTGGGTGTGCACCGTTTAACACTGCCAGGATGTAGAATTTTGCTATCTATTTCTAATTTGAATTTTTTTCTAATTTGATCTGCGGTTCTCTACATACATTTATTTTTTGCTTCCATGTCCAAAAGTTATTTTGCAAAGATAATTAGTTTTACCTCATTTTAAGATGCTGTTATTTATCTACTAAATGCAAAAATACCAATACATTTTTTCCCCAAGACATTTAGCCTCTTTGTCTGTCTCTCACTGCAGTGTTGATTTCCTTGTCGTCTGGGATGCCCAACCACAGCGCTAGTATCCAGGTAAACCCCTGAACTCCACTTCTGCATCTGCACTTTTCATGTGGTTTATATTCATTTTAACCCTTTCCACTCCAGTTCAACTGCTATGCATGCTTTCAGCAGTTTCTTTCTGTTGACAAGTCTGTTTGTTTTAATATGGCTTAAAGTACAGAACTACGTGCTAGCAAGAGTCATGCAGCTCTTTTTCTTCTTTTCTTTCATGGCAGATTGATTTCATCAGTGATGCATGAAAAAAGAATTTTGCTCCATCAAATCTAGGCACTATTTCCTTTGCTATGTTTGTGTATCTCACATATTTTCTTTAAAGTGTGGCTTTATAATAAAACTGAAACTGGTGTGGAAAGGTTTATAGTGTTTTTAATTGCTCTCCTGTTCTCCCCCACTCTCTTTCTCTCTCTCGCTCTCTCAGCTCTGTGTACAGAAACTGCGAATCCTGATAGAAGACTCGGACCAGAACTGTGAGCCCTCTGTCAATGCCTGCAGTGTGTCATTTTCTCATTGTCTGCGTGTTTCTGACTATGGAATAGTCCACCCACATAGATGACAACAATGTAGATTCCCTGAATCTGGATAACTCGAACGTTATTACCTTTTCACTCTTTATTAGGTGGCATGCTCTGAATACCATTGTGTTTAAGTCACGTCTACACTGAACTCATGTAGACACAGAATGTGAAAAACCTGTTTTTCCTAGTGCATTCTGAACGTAGGACTCAGTCTGACAGTTTTAAAGTCGCCACATTAGGCTTGGCTCTATAAATACTGTCCCCTGCATACTGCCAGTTGGAGCTGAGGTTGCTGCATCCTCACATTCGAGTTATCTGGATCTTCCATGCATAGTTGTTTGTGTGGAGTAGACTGCCAATACATAGACCTCTGGTTCTAATAGAGTAGACTGTGAACGTGTGGTGTAGGGTTTTCTTTTCATTTTGTGCAACACTTAACACAATATGCTGGTGAGCACAGGGGTGAATGAGCACACCTTTCCTGGGATAAGAAAAATACTTATAAAGTCAGTAAGGCAAAGTCTCAAATGTAAGGCTGTGCTAGCCCGTTTTAAAGCCCTGAGTAAAGGAAGACTATGTGTGAATGTAACACACACACAGTTAGTTGGCTGAAAGTGTGTCAACTGACATACTTAGTATCATGCTTAATGTATTAGATGTTAGAAAGGAAGGCCAGTTACCATTGATTCAGTGTTTTAAATGTATTATGCTCAAACACCACGTGGATTAGATTTTCTCTGCCTTTATATTCATTAATACATGAAAACTACATTTAAAAGATGCATTTGAGCATTTTAAGGAAAAGCCAAAACCCAGACAAGGAACCAATTGAAGGCAGCACAGTTTAGGTATTTTCCGGATCATTTCACTGAACAACTGCTGCCATTTTTCAGTTTTCGTAGAAGTAGATGTTGCACTTAGGCAATTTTTTTTCTGGTCATTTCTGCATTGCATTCACTGCAGTGACCAACCTCACCTCAAGGTCACTACACCACACGCACACATATCGATTGAACCTGGGACGCATTTGTCTCTGTCAGATTAGATGATCAGCAGAAGGCTGTGATTCAGCAGATTCCTGAATCTTCAAAAATCTTATTGGTAATGGACCGAGAACTGTTGCCAGACGAGCAATTACGAAGGCTACAGTAAAACAAAAGTACCATGTAAAGTATGTGTGCTGTCCTGTGTTTGTGTTTGTGTGTCCTTTCCATTGTTCTGTGTTTTTTTTTGTTTTTTTTTTTTTGTCCTTTTCCTTCCAATATTTAGTTTGTGTCCATGTAGATGTTTATAGAGTAATTATGGAACAATAATTTGATCCCACTGTATTTATTATATATTTTCTATATTTAGAAATTATAGAGTGACTGTAGGCATGCAGGTGTAATATTAATTGACAATATCCAAAATCTTTCCTAGAATTAAATGCTGTATGTGTTGTGGAACAGCAGTTACAATTGAGTGAGAATAGTGAAGTTTATGAATGATAGGATCTGAATTTTAAAAAGTATTACAATGACAAACTTGTTAATACTAGATGACAGAAGAGAGCTGTAGATAGAGTGCAGAAGTCAAAGGTGTGTGTAAAGCAAATGTAAAGGTCATATGTGTGTCTGTCTTAACTTAGTGAAGTACCTGGGCCTGCTGGCCATGTCCAAGATCCTGAAAACCCACCCCAAGTCAGTGCAGTCTCATAAGGATCTCATCCTTCAGTGCCTGGATGACAAGGATGAGTCCATCCGCCTAAGAGCTCTGGATCTTCTCTATGGCATGGTATGAAATCAAACATTTGACATTGACATCACTATAGATATTTTTGAGTTCATGTCTGGTTAAGTATTTGTAGAGCTAGTTATCTTTGATTAATTGTCACTTCTTAGCAAGTTATTTCTGTCATAGACTGTAGCTGTTGCTAAATGCTACCAGCTTCTGGGTTTTGCTTTATTTGTACAATGCAGTTAAACTTTTTTAACTGTCAGTGAAATGGTAGTGAGTACAAGTGGCTAGTAAAACTTGACAAACTAACCTGTCACTGCTGGAATATTTTCTAGGTTCCTCCTGTAACAATTTATGGTTGTCTTTATAGTATTTAGCTACATGTGCCAATCACAGTTACTATACAATCTTCTCTTGGTTGTGTTCTTGCAATTACAATGTGTAGAAACTAATGTTTGCCATTGAAATATCAAACAGCAAAATGTGTCTTAGAAAATATAACCTATCCTCTGGAATTTGTGACTTTTTCTGCCTCCATAAATAAAAATGTCTACTTAGATATTTGTTATAGAAACTGGCGTCTGCTCTCCCCAGGTATCCAAAAAGAACTTGATGGAAATTGTAAAGAAGCTGATGCTGCATGTGGACAAAGCAGAAGGAACAACCTACAGAGATGAACTCCTCACCAAGATCATTGACATTTGCAGCCAGAGTAACTACCAGTACATCACTAACTTCGAATGGTTAGTTTCACTAAACATTAGCATTGTCTTATGTTTTTTTCAACATTTGTTTAAATATATAAACAACTGCCCCTCTCCACATCTGCTTGGCAGGTACATCAGTATCCTAGTGGAACTGACCCGATTAGAGGGCACGCGGCATGGCCATCTAATCGCTTCTCAGATGCTGGATGTTGCTATACGGGTCAAAGCCATTCGGGCTTTTGCTGTTGCTCAGATGGCCACTCTTCTAGACAATGCCCACCTGCTCACTGGCAACATGCAGCGCAATGGCATCTGTGAAGTGTTGTATGCTGCAGCCTGGATCTGCGGTGAATTCTCAGAGTATGTTGATTCTCCCCCTCCTCTCACACACACACTGCTATAAGAGTATAATAAATTACTTTTCATCAGTCATTTTGGTTACACAATAGGAAAGGTAAACTTCTGAAGTGGCTTTCATTACAATATGAGTAGTTAAAAACTTTCAAAATGCCCCTGCATTTGTTTGCATTTTGTGACTTTTAGTAAAATGAAAGACAAATTTTCCAGTCATATTTCTCAGCATTTCTTTAAAAAGTGTTAAAATCTCTGGTTCTTGTGAACCGAATATCATGTCTTGTCTTGTGAGATAAGTTTTTTTTATCTCACCCCTACTCTTGACCCCATTTGTCTGCAACAACAAACCCCAGGGACCATACTGGCAGCTCTGCTCAAATACTGTGTTTCTATCCCTCTTTTATCCAGGGTAGTGTTTCTCGACATTGCTCCTCAAGGCACCCTGACCTTCTTGTTTCTCAACTATCTCTGCACTTACAATTCTGATTGGCTGAACACAGCTGATCCAGGTAATCAGCAGTGGGTAGGACAGGGATAGTTGGAAAACAAGCAGGACAGGGTGCCTTGAGGACCAGGGTCGACAAACACTGATTTGAGGGATGGCAGCCTAACCTGACACAGCAGAGCTGATCTGTCGCTCTAAATTGGACTTGGTGACATTTGTGTTATTATTTCACCTTAAAAAAATAATAAAAAAATCCTCAGTGATAAAGCATCTGGAATGTCACACTATTTTAATGTGTTAAGATGTTAGAGACCGTCTTGAACCTATTTCACACTCTTTCTGTAATTTTGCAAGTTCAGCTTTTGTCTCCAGCAAGCAAAAATGTATAGCCTACTGTAAATTCGGTCTATGTTAGAGGGGAACCATGAAAAACAGGAAGTGACTTCCTCTTCTTCTGCAGACACCTTGAGAACCCCATGCAGACACTGGAGGCCATGCTGCGTCCAAAGGTGGCTACCCTACCTGGCCACATCCAGGCCGTGTACGTGCAGAACGCAGCCAAGCTGTTTGCCACTGTGCTAAAGAGTCAGGAGGGGAACACAGACAGCACAGCTGCTCAGGAAACCATCCAGCTGATGATAGACCGGCTGCCCCTATTTGTCCAGAGCGCCAACCTGGAGGTGCAGGAGAGGGTAAGCTAATGAAAGATATTTTTGTTTGCCTTCACTTTAATAGATGTATTTGCCTTTGACATTGTACATCTCACCTAGGTTACACATTAAATATGAATCTGATAAATACCAAAAATGTGTTTGTCTGACTCACTGTCATCTCTGCAGGCATCTTGCATCCTGCAGCTTGTCAAGTACATCCAGAAACTGCAGCAGAAGGATGTAGAAGTAGCAGAGGAAGTTAGTGCACTGTTTGCTGGAGAACTTAACCCTGTAGCCCCCAAGGCACAGAAGAAAGTGCCTGTTCCTGAAGGGTGAGTTGTCTCAGTACACAGGGAATGCGCACATGCAAACAGCAATTAAAAATACATTATTACATTATGTGACTGCATTTCTTACCTAAAAATAAATAAATAGCTTTTGAGCCTTTTGATCTGTGAAATCTATTTGTTTTTGTAGTCTGGACTTGGATGCATGGATCAACGAGCCTCCATCTGAGAGCGAGTCTGAGGATGAGCAGCCCAAAGCTATTTTTGCCAAGGAGGAGCCCAAACACTCCCGCCCCCGTCACACAGAGGTGGATGAAAAGGAGCTGGCGAGGGTAAGCTGGTCGATGATCAGAGCTTGAGTTTTATTGTTTTATAAATGGTTCACAGCTTCAGTGTTGTTTATTTTAAAAATGTTTTGTTTTTTAATTTAGACAAACATGATAATCAGTGCATGCATATATGATCAATGTTATGTGAGCATAACCCTTTTCTCAGGGTTCTGCTTTAGTTTAATCTTGTGTGCCATGTCATTCTCCTCTCATGCTATTACATTAGCAGGCTGTTCTTCATTGAGTAATTTAATGTTGCCCTTTCCCCCACTCCCAGAGGAGAGAAGCCAGAAAGCAGGAGCAAGCCAACAACCCATTTTATATCAAGGCCTCTCCATCCTCCCAGAAGGTGTGCTAACCAGCCATTACTAGGCTGTATTATTTCACTCTATGCACGTTTGATCCACTGTTTAAACATGACTTGTACAAGCAATGATTATTAGACTTGGGTTCACACACAAAAATAAACAGAATGTTTTCAGTAAATGTAATGCTTTTTTATTGATATTTTCTTTCAGGTTTACCAAGACGCCCCTGGAGTGGAGCACATACCAGTTGTGCAGATTGACCTCAGTGTGCCTCTCAAAGTCCCAGGTGGGACACACTATCCTAATGCTACCACAAGATGCACTTCTATCAAAATGGCTAACTTTTCTGCCATCATGCAAGCAGTCATGCTATAGCCTAATGGAGATACTTAATAATTAAATTAAATTGTAGCTATTACATGATGTATTAAGTGGGCCTGCCTCTCCTTTTTTAAAACACCTATGGCTTTCTCCCATCCCACAGGTCTGCCTATGTCTGACCAGTATGTCAAGCTGGAGGAGGAGCGGCGGCAGAAAGAGAGAGCAGAGAAGAAGAAGAAGGAGAAGAAGAAGAGGAAAGAGAAGCGCAGCGGACGAGGGAAGAAACATGATTCGGGTCCGGAGAGTGAGGAGGATATCACACCTGCGCACATGGTCGACATAGTTACAGAGGAGATGCCAGAGGTACGCTGGAGCTGTGTAAACAGTACATATTATGGATATATGAAAATTAGGGCTGCTGAATTGGAAAAAATGTCATATTGTGATTATTGTAGACAATATTGTGATATTGCGATATACTAAACAATATAATTATACTGGCTTGACCTCAAGTAAAATACACATATCAATGATATATCCTCGATAGAGTGAATCCAAACGTTAGATTTAACTTCTGTTACTTAACTCCGTATGTTCTGAGAAAACAAGATTAGGCCTAAATAATCACGTTAAAGAGACCTATAGGACTTCTTAGATACCTGGTTCCCAAACATGCCTCCGAAATCGTGCATTTCACCCATGGCTGGAAATGGACAACTCGATGTAATTGCAATTTCTGGAGAGAAGAAGAGTTGTTCTAACCATACGGACTACTTCTAACGAGTTGTCCATTTCCAGCTACCCCTTTCTTTGCTCTCAAAGTTACCTCTAAAAATAGTTCCCTTGGGCCCCTCCCTTTAATAAAGCATGGCAGGGCCCAGGTTTCCAAAGGTCTTGTATAGGATCCTTTAACTTTAACTTAAGTTTAACAAAATCAGAGGAGAAGAAGTTTACAGAGACAAACAATACTGACCATTTCGGCTTATGCAGCGACAGTGTAGGATTCACAGCCACAGCAGAGAACATTCATTGACATTTTCATGACTCACCTTATGTAAAGTAGTTGGTGGCTGGCTGGCGGCGCTATTGCGGTTAGATAATCATGCAGCACTAATGGAAATGTTAAAACACACAACATGAAACAGAGTTCATAAAATGGCAGTAAGTGTTGCTGCAAACAATTTTAATTTTTTTACCAGTTTGTTGTTTTCAGTATCTCGGCAGATCTTTTATATTTCATGTGTTGTGGCGTTATAGTGGATTAACTTGGAGTACTGTGTTTTGTTTTGTTTTTTTATTCCACTGTGTCATTGCTTCAGAATGCCTTACCCAGTGACGATGATGAGAAAGACCCCAATGACCCTCACAAAGCCCTGGACATCGACCTGGATAAGTGAGTCAACACTTAGTATACCTTAGTTAAACAAGCACAGACCTTTGTATAAATGTTAAATTTATTTAAGTGTATAATGTTTCATTCCTAGAAACACAAATATTAAGCCCATCTTTGTGTGTGGTGATTTGTTTTTAATCAAATATTTTCATATCTCAAGTATTTCAGCATTTATTCCTGATTTTATATCTTGAGCTTCCTGGCCATAGAGTCATAATGTGACTTGGCCCTTTCCCTCCTCTGACTCCTTCTCATGGCATTCTGCTTTCTGCTTCCTCTTTTCTATGCCTACACACACCCATTACTGCTGTCTCTGTGTGGCAGTTTGATGGAAACGGCTGGGCGACGGTGAGTAGCACCCCAGCCACAGGACCTGGGCTCCTACTGTACATGGACTACCTCTCTTTCTGTTGCTCCAAATAGGTGTCTTGCTCTTCTCACTAATATAGCTATTCTATCTTTGCTTTTTACTGTCCTGTTCTTGGGCTGCTCAGTACCTGCTTCACTGCTCTTCTATTTTCTTGCCTGTTGTTTAATAGTAGTTTTTGACTTATGCTATGTAGTATCCCTTTTCTCTAACTCTGCTCTAAACTTGACTATATCATCAGCTCTGTTTAGAAGCAAACAGCTTTAACGTTTCTGCAAAATTATATACAGAGTGTGTATATAGATATATACTTAGATATGAAAAGCATGACATAGTTTCATTCACGACTGGGCTGCTGTTGATGTTTTTAAGGCTTAATCTATTTCTTTGTTGCTCTTTGTTTCTGTTTTATGGTAAAGATTATACACAACAACATGTTTTTAAGAAAACCTAACCTGTTCCCAGACCCTTCTCATACAAATTCAGTAGTCCTGCCATGCCTCCAGCTCTCACTAGCTGCCTTTTTAAGTGGATTTTCCTGGAGGTGTAGGAAGCTGCTGTCTATTAAACATAAACAAACACATACACTATAAAAGTTCTTGTTTTGCTTTCTTTGGTTATTAGTAGAGTTTGTGTCCCTGACATAAAGTAAACTAAAATTACATTAACAGTGTTTTCATGAAATCAAAATTTGAACATAAGTGCCTCTTAAGCTTATACAATACTGACTAACCCAGATAAACTAGGATAGAACATAAAAATAGGAGATGAATACATCTTGAAAAATAAGCTACGTTTACAATGTAAAAAGACGTAAAAGTGTACATTGTAAATATTGTTAGTGTTGCATAAAGTTGGTGTGTCTTTATAGATTTTAGTCAGCAGGGGGCTGCAGTGTGTATCTTTACTACTGTCAGGCAGGTCGACAGCTCTTAAATCTTCAATATGGAGGAATTTATTAATGTAGTTACCAGCTGTCTGGGAATGTAAAATACTTTTAGCTCTGTCAGAAGAATGGCTTAATGATTTGATCAAAACTTGACTGCTGCACAGTGCATAATAGGTGCTTTGTGGATTGCTGCACCTACAAGCCTTGTTCACTCTTTCTAACAAATCAGTACTCACTAAAAATGGTTTAAAATATTTTTCAGATGATAACATAATTATAATTTAAGGTGGGCCATAATTATTTCATGAGTCCTCCTGTAAGCAAAGTTGTAATGTGTACCTGTATGTTTTGTTTTTTTTTTTGACCAGGCCTCTTGCAGACAGTGAGAAGCTACCAGTCCGGTCACATCGTGCTGCAGAGGCTCTAAAAAGCCCAGCAGAAGATGGAGAAGCACAAAGTGCCTCCACACAAGAGACCAAGAAGAAAAGCAGCAAGGACAAGAAGGAGAAGAAGAAGGACAAAGACAGGGATAGGAAGGTGAGATTGTTTTTTGTTTTTTAAGTTTCTGACAAAACTACACTCGTCTCACTTTGTCTAGCTGATGAAACTCTTTCTTAAAAGCAGTAAATCAGATTTATGGACCAGTTGGAGCAAGAGAACAACAACAGAGCTGTCAACTGCTCTGACATGACTCAGTGGTTGTTTTTTTCAACTTCACTGTGACACGGGGCTGAATTTATTGTTCTGTTTTGCAGAAGAGCAAAGAAGAGAAGAAGAAGAAGAAAAAACATAAACATGAAGAAAAAGAGCAGGATCTTCTTGGTCAGCCAGATGAGTCTGTGGACCAATCTGAAGAAACAAGGGAGGTGGCCCCCCTACCCACTTCCACCAGTGCTGAGGTATGCATTCATGAAGGGGTGGCCCAAGGCTGTTTTCTACCTAGCAACACAGTTCGTATCTAATTTGACCCCAAAGCCTGAAATTAAATAATCTGATCTAAGGTTTGTTATCAAAAATGGCTTAAAAATACCATTATACACAATGTACAATTTCTGCTAAAAGGATACATGCAAACCAATATCTTTGCCCATTTTCACTGACCCAGCACTTCCATTGCATTTTCCCAGCCTCCCTTTCAGTCAGCTGTAGTGTCAAGTATCAATTTCCTCGTAGCCGACTGTGCAGTCTCTTGCCAAATACTTGTTTTATTCATGAAATAGAACAGTGTAATCTCTGTATCCATTTTCATGAATAGTAGTAAGATACAGAACCTTTTTGACCCTTACCCCTCTCACCTCCTCGCACTCCTCTCCCTACCTTCCTCTTCTAGGTTTCGGATCTGGATTTCTGGCTCTCAAACGCACCAGTGCCCTCTAACACCCAGGTTGAGTTGCCCCCCCTCTCCTTCGTCCCCTCATCTCCTCAGTTGAAACATTTCCTCTTTTTGTAATTTCATGTATTTATCATTTATTTATTTGCCCCACACATTGAATTTTGCCACATATTCTCCTCTTTTTCCCCCTCATCCTCACACTTCACCTCTTTGATAAAACTTCCTCTCTTTCGCAGGTCACATAACACTTTCCTCTCACATTCTCCAATCTCCCCCTGTTTTCTAGCATGTGTGTGTACACAGTATGTGTGTGTTTGTCTCACAGTAGTTTTCTTCCTCAGCTTTTGTTTTGCTCACTGGGTGTCGTGTCAGTTTTAAGGCCGTGGTGGTTGTTGTTGTTGTATTGGGTGGTGGTGACAACTGAGTGGAAGTCACTCGACGGTCCCTGGAATGTGACCTTGAGTGAGTTCTTTCCTGACGGTTCCTGTTGGCTCTATGACACCACAGGTTCATGCAGGGGGTCGTTCATATGTTTGTGTGTGTTTAAGAATAGTTCCACAACTGATACACCATTTAAAAAGGTTACATAGTAGTTAGTAGTGGCTACAAATACTTTGGCTAGAAATAAATTAAAAGAAACAAAAACATTTTAAAAACTTGACTGAAGATAACATTTTATGTAAAATTACCTACATGAAGTAGATAATCACAAACAGCATGGCAGTTTTTGAGAACAGTTGTAGCGTGTTAAAGAAACTTAGAATGACTGGTATTAGTTAATATTGTTACCTTTGGAAATAACTGTTTCCAGTGGGCTGTGCAAATTAAGTCAATTTATGGTTGGTCCCACCTTTATATATCACTGGCAGATATTACAGCAGTGTCATTCTTCTTATATTCATTTCCAGAAATAAGGCAGATTTCTATTAGCACACACCTGGTTTGCTCTCTTCCTTCCTTTTTAATCTGTAGGTAATGGGTGTGTTGAGTAAAACCAGCTCTGTCTGGCTTTTTAACATCTTAACTAATTTGATGGAATTCTGTTTTTAGTCATGGGAGATTTTCCCCAAAGGAAAAGTTGACCTAGAAACAGGACCTGTCATAAACACTCCTCAATATGGTTTTGCGGAAGACTTGTTTTATGTATTGGCTGACACACTGAGCAGATCAGGTTGTCCCTGATTAGTGAGCAGTAGCTTGAATGGCTGGTTTGTATAGTCAGATATGAACATTACACACAATGTTCTTTCAAGCAGGTTCATTGTGATTTGGCTAGTTAGTATTCTTGATGCTATCTCTCTGATTTGTGTTTCTCATATCAGCTCAGATAGTGACTGACATTTTTATGAATGACTGAGAGAACTCAATAACTTCAATTACCTCTGTCAGCACAGAAGTGGCAAACACTATTTTAGGCGTTACTTGATATGGTTGCTGATGCCTTTCTGCGTTTGTGTGGTGATGTGTCTGTGAACAGGAAGCAGCAACAGTAGCAGCAGAAGCAGCAGAAGCAGCCCCCATCCCCAAGGTGACCTCTGGCACGGCGCCAGTCTCTGAGCCTGATGAGCCCAAAGACACGGAGACAGAGGAGACTGTGAGTCACCACTGACGAAGCGCTAATTGCGAAGTAGAAAGTTTGGCTGCAGTGCGAGAGTTCCCAGTTCACAGTGACCTGACAGGATGCAGAACATTGGCAGCTCTTAGTCTGCTTGTATAAATGATGTACTAGAGATCTGCAAGTTATAATGTGAAGGAACAGTCATGGTTCATTACCAGTATAGTTGTTGTTGTTCTAAAGTTTTGTCTCCATCTTCTTTGTGGTGTTTCAATGTTAAGAAGTCCTCTAAACACAAGAAGAAGAAGCAGAAAAAGGAGAAGGAAGAGAAAGATAAGAAAAACAAGAAGAAGCATGATCATCATCATCGCCATGGTGATGGAGGTGCAGAGGAGTCTGTGCAGAATGGCACTGTGGAGGAGGAAGATCCTCTGCCGGTCTGTGTTTGTCATCAGTATTTAACAGCCAATGAAAACATTCAATATGTACACGTTGTCTGTGACACAAAACATTATTGATCTTGAAATTTCCCAATTAAAAAGTAAAGTAATTTCTCATTCTGTACTCATCCCTTGATTTAAAATCATTATACATTGACAGTAGAATTTATCATCATTCTGATCTGTACCTTCCTGCCCCCCACTGTTTAAACCTACTGAGTGCTGCAGACACACACACACACACAGCCTTGCTTGTTATGCATCAGCTAGGTAGAAGCGGCTCCAGTTGCCTAGTTAACATACAGAGCATCAGAGAATGTCTGATCTGACCTGAGCTCTTCTCTTCTTTCAGCCCATGTCCAATTACTGCCTGCTGGCCGAGAACTCCTACATAAAGATGGTGAGTGATGGCGATTGAGATGCTGCCGAAGGACAGATTTCTTTCATTCATACCTTGGCCACCATCTGGCATCCCTATAATCATACTGATGTTAAATTTTTATGTAAAGTGTCATGCTTTTTAAATCAAAACTGGTCTGCCATAAATGAGTCTCCTCAAGATTTGCATGACGAGACATGCCTGATTTCACTGCAGTTTTTCTAAAAAGCTGCATGTTGCAATGCTTTTTTTGTTGTTTTGTTTTTTGTTTTTTTGTTGGAGTAAGTGAAAATTACAACCATATTGAATTTGATTAATTGAATAATCATTGAAATCAAAGATTGACCTAGACAGAGCACATGTCACATTGATCTGTCTTGTCTGTTTTTCCCACATTTCAAATATTCTGTAGGTGTGTTTTGTGGTAGAAAACTCTTTAATTAGTGACTTTGATTTGTGTTCCACCACAGTGTTACTCAGTATGAAGCAGTTCGTCCCCACTTTTTTGTCTTGCCTAGAATTCAGTTGTAATTTTTGTTGGTAATTATATGAAGTTCGTGTCAAACATATCTGCATCTTCACAAATACAGACAGGTGTGTGCTGTGATTGGTGAAATTGGAAACTACGATTTGTCAAATGTACAGAAAAACTGCAGTGATTGAATTAAATTGTAAGGTTGTGCAGAATTCACAGGGATTTGTTGAAACTGCAGTTATTGTTGAAGATTCGTCAGTGCACTGATACATGGCAAAACATTATGTGAATATGTCATACATTATTATAGCTATTAGCTATTATTAGCTATTTGATTTAACCATGCTAATGGTCCTTCATTTACTTTGTGATGGAGGGGGATTGTGTGTGTGTGTGTGTGTGTGTGTGTGTGTGTGTGTGGCACATGACAACACACACTTCTGTGGTGACAGAAAAGGGGTAAATGTATTTAATCATCTGAATGACCATGTAATGTTTCGTCCACTTGGTTGTTGTGTTGCTGCTGTTACTGTTTATCCTGTTTATCTCTGCAGTAAAATTAATGAACAAATGATTAAGAAACCTGCAAATGTTCATCTTTGGGCTAATGATGGCAATGGGAAAGTTATCTTTAGACTATATCAGCTGTAAACAAAAATAAGTAGATCTCTCTTTTTCTCTTCTCCTAAAGATGATGGAGGATGCTGATGAGGTATTTGGTCAATTGTGTTGGTCTGAACATGATTAAAACAACTTCCTAGATGTGTTTCTCTGTTGCTCTTTACAGACTGGCCTCTGTGGCAGACTATGTTGGTGTTGCATCACCTTCTGAAAATGATTCCTTCCTTGTGATTTTCTCCTTGTGCTCAGACTGGTTTCTTGGAAAGCATGATGTGTTCTTTGGTGTTGGGTTGATGAATCTGATCTGCAGTGTCTATTGTATGCCTTCTTTATAGAATCATTGGTCAGTTTGAAAAATTTAGGAGGGGGAATTGGATTGAATTAGTGACTTCAATATTCACAATTGGTAAATATAAATTTGTTAAATGTTTTATTCTCCCACTTAGGTATGCGATATCCAGGGAAACCTGCAGGATGGCAGTCAGGTGGTGGTGTCTGTAATATTTGAAAACAAGTGCAACAGCTTCCTCAAATCCATGGAGTTCAATGTCTTGGACTCTCTCAACTCCAAGCTGCAGAGGCCAGAAGGGTCAGGTCCACATGATGGCCTCACCGTCCCCTTCCAGCTTCCACCTGGTCAGTAATTATTCCAAAATGCACATCTTCAGTAGTCTGAGTTATAAGCCTGATTACAGCATCCAACTATAACATGTTCTCTTCTAGGAGTGTCCAACGAGGCACGATTTGTCTTCACCGTGCAGAGCATTGTGATGCCACAAAAACTGAAGGGAACACTCACTTTCATAGTAAAGGTCAGTAGGAAACATTGGCAGCAGACATCCAAAAACCTAATTTCTTTTTCATGGCATAGCAATATTAAAAACTACAGTGAGTCAAGAAATCCTTTACAGGTTCCAGGTTTCATTTTGGTCACTAATTCTTCACCCAGATGCTTCTACAGGTTGGCAGACAAAATGAGTGTCACATTACTGATTGTCATTATTTGTTGCTGTGTTCCCACAGAATGAGGATTCCTCCACTCATGAGAAACTGGACTTCAAACTGCACTTTACCTGCACCTCCTACCTAATCACTACTCCTTGCTACAGGTTGGTGATTAAATATTTCTGGCACTAGAAGAAAAAAACATGGGGTCACAGACAAAACATGTGTTTTATCCTCTGATGACCATGACTCTACTAAGTTTAATTTAAAAGAAAAATTGGCTATAAAGTGTTTTGTTTCTCTTGCCAGTGATGCATTTGCAAAACTGCTGGAGTCCGGGGACCTGAAGGGCAGCTCTGTCAAACTGGAGGGCGTTAACATGCCCTTCCACCACGTACTGGCTAGAATCTGCTTCCACCACCACTTCTCTGGTACATATTATTTTTTTTCAGCAAGTGAAAGACTTCTCCTGAAACATTAACACATCTAGTTATTGCACTACTCCAAGTACAGAACAATACAAAGCAGTTTATAACTTATGATCATCGTAGTAAGTATTTGAAAATCAGTTTAGAGTATTTGTATGATGATCAACTTGATTGTTATGTTCCATGAACTAAATTGTGTAATTTACAAAGAAAAGCACATTAGAATCTGGATAACACACCATATAATCGCATGTAGCTGCTCTGCCTGGGCTGACACTTTGTGTTTCTTGTTGTATTAGTTGTCGAGAGGATCGACTCCTGTGCCTCCATGTACAGCAGGTCTATCCAGGGTCACCACGTCTGTCTGTTGGTCAAAACTGTAAGTGAACCAGTCCTCTACTCACCAGTTAATTGAGATATCCATAGCCAAATGTTGCAACAGGTGTAAATGAGAA
This sequence comes from Helostoma temminkii, assembly GCA_900302695.1. NCBI lineage: Eukaryota > Metazoa > Chordata > Actinopteri > Anabantiformes > Helostomatidae > Helostoma > Helostoma temminkii. Next base: position 150,742 of record OMLM01020132.1, on the reverse strand, counting down.
AAGGTGTTTTTTCAGATTGTGATCCTGATGTCGTCTGTCTCTACTTCCCATTTCTCCTTTCTCCCAGTCTGGTGAAACTGTATCCATTGATGCTAAATGTGACGAGCCGTCGCTGCTTGGGAACGTGCTGGATGAGATCAAGCAGACCTTCTCTCAATGCTGATTGTGTCTGACTACGCCAGGATCCCACCAACCACTCCATGCCCCCCCACGCTGAAACACAACATAATCATGTTACAAAACACTGCGGCTGGCACTACAGTATTGGCCTATTTATGAGTCCTCAGATTCGCAAGATTTCTTTCCCTTTCCCTTCTAATTCAGCGTCTCACAGTCTGATATTATTCTGCACTCTGAGCTCTGTGGTCACTCCCTGACACTGGATGTTGTTTTACAGACTCACTGTGTACATGCTACATCTTCTAAGCAATGCACTTTCATTTTTACTTCCTGGTCTTCAACCCCCTCACTGCCACCCTTTTCCACTCTGACTCTTCACTGAGCTCCTGTTTCTGGATGCCCTACATCGTCTGCTTTTTCCTGTGTACCTTTCCATCTTCCACTCTGTCTGCAACTGACGGTCATGTCTGTGACAGTCGCGTAATGTAATGTTAACAACTGGACTTTTGCTGTTGATGGTTGAGATGTGTTTTTACTGTTTTGAAGTTTTTTGTTGTTTCTTGTTTGTTGTTTTTTTTGTCTGAAGCCTGTCTGCGCCTTTGTCTCACACCCACTCTTTCTTCTCACTAAACATCAGTGTGTGTGCTGCTCATCTGTGTAGGTTTGTGAATACCTTGTGACTGACTCTTTCTGATTGGCAAGATGCAAAAGGTACCCCTGACCTGGTGCCTGGAGAAAACCAGACACTGGGTGACTGGGTGAGAACAAAACAGAGATTAAACCAAAGCTACATACAGTATAAGGCATGGGTTTTAAAGTTGTACCAGAGCTGTTGCCCCACTTGCCTTTTGCCAAGGCTCAGAGCAGATCTACTAGTGTTAGTTTAACAAAACCCTTATGTGTCACTGCCGGTGATTTGAACAGTAGCTTAGTGGTTTTGCTCTGTGCCTTAGCCATGCAGTCTGACCTACTCCAGCGCTTCATACTTCTCTGCAGTGTATCTGCTTGCTGATTCAACAGTTTTAAACTGCTGTTTGACCATCCAAGATCTTATCATTGCTTCTGTAAATCTGAAGATGTGAGAGTATAAAATAAACTGGCCCCAGTGGAGAAGAGTGCAGTGTAATGTGACATTTATGACAGTTTGCCGTAAGGTCACCTTTATTAGCTGTCTCTTCAGTGCACAACTGGAGTTGTTAGTTGTGTAGAAGATGTTGTTGAAACTACACAGAAGCATATTGTGATCTTATGAAGCCGCTATGGTGCTAATAGCAGTCACCACAGCCTAAAATTAGTGACAAAGTAATCTGGGATGGATAGAGCCATATTACATCACTATCCTGGCTCCTTTCTCTGAAGGAAAAAAAAATAATCAAACCGTGACTACCTAAAGGATGTCATCAACCTTTCTGGTCACTAAGGTTGCCTTCTCTACAACACAGAAGTGGTCGGTAGTTTCCCATTTCCATTCAAAGGAAGCACACACTCTGACAACAGCAAAACACATTTTTGTTGTCTTGTGAAATTATGTGAAAACATTTCCTCCTGTGCCGCTTTGTCATTTGCGTTATAGTAGCTGAACCCAAACCGACTGTCATCCAGATGGCATGCACTCAGATAAAACCCTAATGTTTTTTTTCTCTTCATTAACTGCCTTGCTACTGTTTTTACTTTATTTTTTTTTTTTTGTGCATTGACATGTCATTATGAACATAAAATGCCATTTTTAAAAGAAATGGCTTCCACCTAGAAGTCTCTGAGAGGCATTTGATGTTTTGTTATTTAAGTCACTACCCAGTCCAACACGACTTAACTTAGTAGTAGCAAGAACTGACTTGGTAGCGTCTCTGTTCATATATACTGGTAAGGCCGTTTCACATCTGTCTGCTGTTGTAGATAACTACAATAATGATGTTTGTGACCTGAATGCAAGGTCCATCATTCCATGAGATCTGTCCAGTAGTTGAGTCCAAGTACAGAGGTGATCAGCTGTATTTCCAGAGTGTCAACACAAAATAAGTATGTATGTAGTCCATGCTCATGAAAATAAGTGGTATCAGAAACACTCAAAAAAAAACAACTTCCCTAATCATACATTGTCCTAAATCTGATCATTTTCTTGTGCATAACCTTTGATTAAAAATGTGTATATTGCATGAATAGGAATGTACACTTTTTTATTTCCCTTTCTTCTGTTCCATTTAACATGCTTACCCAAACAAAAGCTTGTCATTCCACCTTGTCTTTTTTCTTTGTAGGTTTTGTAATTGCGTTTATTCAGCCATCTTCTATTTCTGATGGTATTGTGTTTTTATCTGTTGTAAGTTCAGACAATTAAAACAGTGATATCGTTGAATGTTTTAAATTATTAAACACGGGAAGGAAGGGGATTGTATTTGGCATCATTATGATCTGAAAAATTAAGTTGAGGAGAGCAGGTCATTGAAAGTGGTGTACTGAGATGAAACCCATTCTGTCTTAATTCTCTAATGGTTCAGTTTTTAGTGAGATCTGTTACCAAGCTAGGCTAGTGACATTGAAATATACTCTATGATTTATTTTTTTTTTAAGTTTTGTTTCTCCATATTCAATTCTTCAGCTGTATAATGCAATATGTTTTAAAGGGGACAACATAAATGATCTACATTCCCTTTAAAGAAAGTCCACCCAAACTGAAAATAAAGGCTGTAATGAGCTGCTGTAGTCCTTTTTATTTTTTAACTCATTTTGTTATAAATAGTAAACAAACGCCAAAATGTTTAATATATTTTCTCACTAACCAGAATGTGTGCCGAGGAGACACGTTCATTTATAGTATTATATCTAAAATAAGAGGCTATTGGTTCTTGACACTTTTGGCCATTGGAATTTCTCCAGTAAATGTTTGAACTTCATTTCCCAGAAAGCCTTGCCTGACAGCAGAAGTAAGCGAGACCTCCGTACTGACTGACAGTGAACAGCTGAGTTTAGTAAAGTTCAGCTAACAAAGCCACAGGTTTTGGTTGGATGATTTGACGTCTAAATAGTTTTTAACGCAAAGCTCGTTCAGCCGTTTATCGTTGTTAACAGCATATTCGGATGAAGAAACAGGTTAGCTTTCGTTAGCATCACTGCCAAGCTAGCCAGACTGAAAAAAATGTTTCCGGCGTAGATTTTCAAAATAAGACATCCGCCTTTATGGCGAGTTATACATATCATTCAGAGGGTGTGTTAAATGTTCCTGCCAGAGTTAAAGGTAAAGGCTTATACCACTGAGCTATACCGAGAAAATCATTTTATCACGAATCAAGCTAGTTTTTGTCTCATTTGTCGTATTTAGTGCTCGTCTGACTAAAACACAACGACATGTATTTTTTAAGTGCTTAAATGGTAGTGGGGTGTATATTACAATACACATACAAATTATCTAAAGTTGTGTGAGCTACTAAATGTGTTGAAAAGTACCTTCCTATATACAGCCACAGCCTTTCATCCCAGCGCACAGATATGCGCTGTATTCCGAAAGCGGAAACCGGAAATCGAGTAGACAGTGTCTGCCTTGAAACCAGTAGCTAGGTTTAGGTGTTTGTTAATAACTGGAGCTCCCCGGGATTGTTCACAACAGAGGACGGCGTCTCAGCTCCGACCAAGTCGGTTAAAGACCAGTCGAGATTCTTAGACCTTGTTCGGAACCGAACAAACGGAGACTAACGGCAACGCGTTCCTGACTGGAAACGACTTCGTTCTTCTACTGAAGCTATTGTTTGTAGCGAGCTAGCTTTGTCCTTCTTCGCAGTCACAGCTGTGGTGGGTTGCTGGTAGATTTATCCAAATCGTTGTGGAATATGGCTCAGCATGTACACCATGTAGCCAGTTCCCAAAAAGCACTAATGCTGGAGATGAAAAGTCTCCAAGACGAACCAGTCGAAGGGTTCAAAATAACTTTGGTGGACGAGTCGGACATGTACAACTGGGAAGTAGCGATATTCGGACCCCCTAACACTCACTACGAGGGTGGTTATTTTAAGGTGAGTAGCTAATGTTAGCTAGCAGTAAATCTATTGTTCTCTAGCTGGTTGAGTGGCTTAATTTACTCGTAGCTGATATAGGTCAGGTCAATTGTTAACCTTAGCCCTGTTGTAACCGTTTTCAACTACTGTGAGTAACAGTTAATAACGTTAACGCGGCTAATGCTAGCTGGCTGTTGTTTGTTTCCTGTGACAAAACAGTCTGCCACTCTTTGTTCAACTTTAAAAGCCACTCCAGTCAGGATTAACCTATTAGTACAGGCTAGTGGCTGGACACTCAAAGTTTCTACCTTTGGCGTGTTTGTCTTTAAAATAAACACTCATGGAGGTTCATGGAGGCAGTCACGTTGGACGGTGTTACTTTTGTGTTAACATGAAACAAAAGGTTGTTAGCATAACTATCCACCGCAAGCTTAAATCTTACTAAACTAATTCAACTATCTCATTTATGTTGTCCTTACAGAACATTAGCCCTAGGTTCGGTGGGCATTTTGTTAATATTAATTAATTCAGACACATTAAAATTGAATGTCGACACTTCGGGAAGCTCGTTAAGACATTTAATGTTCATTTATTTCTCACTCTACTTCCTCCCTGAGAGAGGTTGGTTCCTCTTAGAATTTGTGACACTGACACTCATGGCTGTTGTTTCTTCTACAACTTCTACAAATGTACTAAAGGATCTTCTTGGCTCCTCTCTCTCTCTAGCTCCTAACTGTACATTAGTTTTTATAGCGACGTGGCCTCTGACCCATGATCTTTTAACCCAAGTTCTGCTTGCACTTGTTTTTACACAAGTGTATTTCACTTAAAGTCTGAGTCTTAGCTGTCCATCTACATTGTAAATATAGAATTGCCCCACACGAAGCCTGATGTTTGTCTCAACTTTACATGTTGCAAAACTGAGATGCCTGTGCTAATGTTTGTTCATCCAGTTTGATTTATTACTTTGTGTGTTACACTCAAATTAAGCCCCTGCAGTCCTGCTTCAGACTTGTCCTACATAGATATTATATTGTACATAAAACAAAAGATAATGAGCTCATATTAGTGTGGTATAATACTTGTGTCTTGCTGAGAGAGACAAGAGTAATATAGGTCATTGTCTTGAAAAAAGATTACATTTTGTTGATGGAGTAGCCAAAAAACAAAATACACTTTTTATTTGTAAGTGGAATTTGTAATGTAGACATAAGGGCTGGCACTGCTCAGATTATCCATTTTATATAACCTGATTTCTACAGTGTTTTGTCATTCCAGTTGTTGAAGACTTTTCTTTTAGACTCTGGTCTTTTTCAAGTCTGTGATCACAAGCAGAGGGCCCCAGCCAGGCTACCGTAGACTGTGTTCAGTCTATCTGTGGGTGCTGTGTACAGGATTCCTTTGTTGGGCCAGGAATGCACAGCCTGCCTGTGAAATCCACCACATGGCTGTGACTCATTGTTCTGTGCTAGGTTTCCATCCAACCAGTTACCCATATTCTAACAGAAAAGAAAACACACACACACACAGGCTGATTCGACCAGGCTAACCAAGCAAACAAGTAGTCATGACGCGCTGCCGCTGTCTGTTCATTGCAAACAGGACATGTAATGACGTCGCACAAACCTGGCTGAGTCAGGTGTTTATTTCACATGGGTGTTGCTCTTAAAGAATTGCAGTAATTACTTTGACTGCTGGACCACGGCAGAGTAAAGCATATTTAATGTCACTGAAACAACAAACAGCATCAAAAATGCAAACACATTATCAATTTATCATAATTAATTGACCACTAACCTGCTGGTCCGACAATACTCACATTGATTACTTAATTCTGAGTAGACATTTCAAAGCTGAAGGTCCTTTTGTGTCTTCACCTTCTGCTTTGTCATGTGGCATGTTCCTTTAGGTTGAGTGCCTCTGTACTGGTGGAGGACCAGTTGACTGCTACAATGCCACCACACTATCCAACACACAAAGTGACTCATTTTACTGTGTACATTCAGATTGAATGTCCAGATGACGCAGCAGCTGAAGTTTAAACTGTCAAGTTCATGTCAACAAATAGGGCGATGGATATTATTATTATAAAGTTACTCTGAGTGTTGAATGGTGTTGATATTTTTATGCTTTACTGTATTGTAATTGTGCACTTAAAATTTATGTGTGTTGACCTTTTTTTATAATCATGACCAAAACATGAACAGTACTAGCCCTTTTTTTTTTTTTAATATTCGTGGATTTTTTAAATTAAGTGGATATTTGTGATTGTTTCATTCTCGCCGCAGTTTTTTGGTCGTTTGTTTTGTGGTTCTAAAGATATCATGCACACTCCATAGCCACAACTGCTTACTGGTTTGAATCGGACATTTCACCTGTCAAAGTGATGCTGAGCACAGTCCCTTCCTGCAGTGTTATATTTTAGATCTTTGGGCCTTCTCTAATTTCTTTTATTCTGAGGGGCTACCTGTTTTTGATTTTGTTCCTCAATCAGTCTCTTACAGGATTTTTCAGCCTTGCAAATTGTAAAGTTTTTAGATTTATCCAGCGCCCGTAATATCTTCACATTAAGTGGTCATTAAGTGGAGTGCCTGTGAGATACACAGCATCTTTCATTCATTTTGTGTTTACTATTATGTTTATAATTGTTATTAAACAATGTGTTGCTTTTTCAGTGACTGTAGAAACTGTTGGTTCATTTTTGGCAGATTTGACTTGCTGTTTTGTGCCTTGCACAAGAACAGCAGAAAAAGATGCTCTCATCCTGTTGTGTTTCACAGAGGTGTCTCATGGTATAGTACACCACAAACTATGCTACATGTGTAGTAACACAAGGCTGTACTGCACCTCTGTGGAGGAGCCTGGGATTTTTGATGGGGGACCATGTTTGAAGTGCTGGTCTACTAGCAACTCTTTGATTTAATGACAATTTGTATTGTGAACCAAATCCTTTCATATCTCTGTGCCTTTTGCCCTTTGGTCCAGGTCTGTCTGTCTGTTTTAACTTCTGTCAGACCCGCTGTAATGAGTGGCTGGTTGTGCCTGCCGCCCTTCTTCTTTGAGTGCATGGTTTTTAATTTGTACAGGCTCCATGTTAGCTTCGCAGGAGCAGCAGAGGGAAGGGTACGGACAAGAGGATCCGACCTGACTGCAGGGCCAGGCCTGGCTGAGCTGCCAGAATCATGTTTCCCCCCTCTGGCTATGACACTGAGAAACAAGAGCAGGGTTGAGAGAAAACGAGAGGATACAGAAAAGGCCAGATTAGGAGCAGGCGGAGTCCTTCCTTGCAGTGGTTCCCCATTGAAAGGAGAGCCTGCTGTGAGTGGAGGTAAGTGTGGGGCCCCAGCAGACGGTTATAACTGACTCCTCTGGCCTCAGTCTTGTGTTATTGTTCTCTTCCTATATGAACCACCAGTGTAGCAATCACACCTCTGAAACATGGCTGGATGGGCTGGTTGTTTTAGGTTTCCATGTCTTACAGTCATCTCGGAATCAGTTCTGTAACACAACACCAGCTTTTGACCATTTTCCTCTCCTCTACACCCTTCTCCTTAGTTGAGTTAATGAGGCTGGAGCCTGTTGGGTATGAACATGATAATGTCTTGTGTGTGTGTGTGTTTGTTTGTGTGTGGCTATGGAATTTACTACACACAATGCATTTATCCTTGTCATTGATTGTGAGAGGTGTGTGATAATGTCTTTATAGAAGGTTAAGAGGGGCACAGTGGGAGCAGAATTGTTTTCTCTGTTCAGAATTTCTGCATTGACCTGGTTTACTTGTTCATATACATTTTCTACAGAGTGGGCACACACACACACACACACTAATTAGATTTTTTTAGGTCACAATCCAAGAAAGATTTTCACAGATTAAGTGAATTTCAAATTATGTATTGTCTGTAACAAGCCCTTTGTGGGTCTGTTGTGTGTGCACAGCAGAAAATTGGATGCACTTCATATCCACAGCACAGGTGAGCCGCATTTTGATTCTCGATGCTGTTAATTTTGTGCTCAATCTAATTACCAGGCCTGATATGCAAGCCAGTGGTAGCAAGTTGCAACAAATGTACCGAGGCCAGCACTTGGTGAGTGGCAGAGATCTCAGTTGAGCTGCTGCACCTGAAGCAATAACACGTTTCCAGTACCTGTTATTACTTGATCCAGAGAGGGTGTGGAGGTAGAGCGGGGCAAAAAGTGAATGTTGTAGGTAAATGTGTGAGTATAAATTAAGAACAGGACCACAGATATATGGATTTGATCAAATGTCTACCTTACACAAGGATGATCTCTGGTAACCTAAAAGAGAAATGTAATTTTGGCCTCCTCCTTTTCTTCTTCGAGAGTTGTTGTGTTGTTCTCGGGTGTGTGCGCATTTTGGCAATGCAGAGCAAGCGACCCAACCAAGCAGCCTGCCTGCGTGTAGGCCACTTCTGTCATACTTCTATAAATTGTCCATCTTCTCCTCCCTCATTTGGTGTTTGGTGTCAACTCAACTTTCCACCGTAACTTACACCATATTATTATTAGTATATTATGGTCTGCAATATGCGGCTGCTAAAACCACAAACTAGCCTGGTCTGTTTGTCATTTATGACACATCTAATTTCAAAACCACATTTTAGCAGCTCTGAAGTACAGCAGCCAGCATTGCTTGTGTTTGGATTCAGTTTGTGGCAGCCTGTTAGAAGAAAAATTGTTTCAAACCATAAGCTTCATTGTGAAATCATGCTTCTAACTTCTTACAGTGATAAATGCTTATGCTTATCATTGATTCATACCCCAACATTCCTGTGTTAATTGTGTGTTTTATTCAAACTCACAGAAACATTATAAATAGTTGTTTAATAGGAAGTAATGCACTTTTTACTGGCGTTGTGATGTTCTTGTATAATTACAAAAGCATCGCAGTGATGTATCATTTCTCAGGACTTAAAAGTTGCCTATTTAAGTGAATATAGCACCTCTCACTCTTGCCTCACCAGTCAAAATAAGTTGAATACTTAAACATAACGTACGACATGTTTAAGCAGCTTGTAGTCTTTTTCTGACAAATTGCTGGAGGTTAGTGTTATTAGGCTTAATTCCAGCAATCTTTTAAACATTTGCAAAAATACATTTTTCAGA
>OMLM01020132.1:120880-135444 GCA_900302695.1 Helostoma temminkii | reverse complement strand
CCTCAGACTCTAAGAGGAACAAAGCTTATTTGATTACCAATTTCCTTTTAAACATTTAAATGAGTAGTCACACTTTTTCTTATCATCATACGCAGGAATGACTAAAACGTTACAGGTCAGAAAAGAGAACAAGCAGAGAGAATCTCTAAAAGGAAAATTGGCATTTTGTGTGTGTGTGTGTGCGTGTTTTGAAAAGCTGGGTCCCCTCCACCATTGAGCCATGTGAGTGATCTCCAGCTAGCAGGCCGTTTGAAGCCCTGGCATGCTTCACGTCTGACCTTTGAGCCTCAGGCCTTGTGCTGCTCCTAACAGGGAAGGATCCTTTTAAAAAAAAAAAAAAAAAAAAGCTGTTCACACTCCCTTGTGCCTTCCCTCACTCACAGAATGAGTCATGGGACAGACCTGTCAAAGCAAACCAGAATATGGTGGCATGTGAGAGATGTACAGGCTCACAAGGTCTCACGTGCAAACAGCGCCCTCCAGATGCAACAAGTTCCAACTTACTTATAGCAGCACCTGTCAGATTTGTAAGATCCAACAGCTGAACTAAGGAGTGGAATGTAGGTCAGAGCGGCCTCCAACTACTGCCACACAGCCTTCATCACATAAGCACATGCTACTAGTGGCCTGGATGCATTAACAAACAGCTAGCTGAGCCTGCTGCTGCTCATAATATCCAATGTACTGTACTTTAAGAAATCTATGCAGTCAGTGCTTGAACCTACTTAATATGCAGTGCTTTAAACGTGGCAGGTAAGCTGAGCCTCAGTAGTCTGACCTGAACTCCAGCTGGGGTTTTACAAGCCAACTCCATACCTTTATCCTACCTGCTCTGGACTGATTGTGTCCTTGATTACAAAGACATGAGTAGTTGTATCTGTTTTTATGTTTGTCTGTGGTTTGTTATTCTAAACCAGATTAGCACAAGTCTCCAGAGATTGTACACTAGCCTCCTGAGGGCCGTGTCTACAGGCAGTTTGTCCCCACGGTTCAGCTGTGATGCAGGATCTGGACTCGCCTGAATCGGTGAGCCGTTACATCAGAGGAGATCAGGTAGCAGTGCCAGTGGTTCAGAGGAGTGATAGCAGCCTGACGGGGAGTTGTTTTCAGTGTATACTGTCAAAGACCCTCTCCAAACTGTCAGGAGTTCTCTGCTGCACATTCAAAAGCATTTTACCATCATCCAACAGTATTTCAGATGAATTTTCACTGTAGCTGTGTTTCTGTTGTGTATGAGTAATTGCTGATTGTTTAAAAGATGTATTGGAGTTAAAGATAAGAAGCACAGAAATGGGAAGGAAGCAGGATGGTATAGCATGCTGTTAATGATGTGCTTGTGATTTTTAGATCTGCTATAAGGGTTGGGATTGTGTCCAGGGTTAACGGTTCTCAGTTTAATCTGAAACTGTTGAATTGTGAATGGGCTGAGGGTTGTTGGGTTTCTTTTACTGTTGTCATGTTTTTTTGTTTTTTTTGTTTTTTTTTTGTTTTTTTTTTTTTTTTTAATTTCCAAATTGTGGTGTGAGTTGCAATGTACTCTTTATTATATGTAATAAGTGCTAAGAATATTGAACTGATTAATTGAAAACCCAAGAATTTTCCCAGAATAACAAATAAAAACCACACACTTTACACAAATTTGACACAGTGCACCATACAGTAGTCAATGTAGCCTTACACCAAGCCGTGAGTGCATCAATACTCAGTGACTGATGTCAGTACACACAGCCTCTCATCATGTATTGAGGTGAATGGAATTTAATGTTTTTCTGTCAATCTATTGTTATTTTCCTCTCCACTCATCCGCCCCAGTTCTCTGAGTTCTGATTGGTGGAAGCGTCACTGAGGGACAAACCCAGCAGTTAATTACGGAAAACAGGAACCTCAGGAAAAAAACAATCAACCAATAAACAAACAAATACTCTTCCAACTGAGTGATCCTGACCCTGGGGAGTGTCACTTTTTGGCTTCAAAGGACTGTTTACAATTTCCACCTTGATATGCACATGTGGATTTTTGCGACCACTTGATGTTTTTTTTTTTTCTGCTTGTTTATATTTTCTTTTTTTTTTCTTATGGTTTGTAAATCTATTTAAATTCTGAAATAAAGATCTTTATTAGATATTGTTCTGTTTTTTATTGAAAGAGGAGAGTTAAGTGGCTCTGTCTGAGAGTTTACAAGGTCTCACTGATTTCCCGTTTTCTCAGTTCTTATATAGATCCTGAAATAGCATAAGCGAATGAAAGTGAGAGACCAGCTTTGAAAGGTAAGAGTTGTGTCTTTTCACTTTCACTTAATGGAGAAAACCTTTAGTGGAGTTAAAGTGTGAGGAAAGTGCATGATAAGATGTGTACACAGTAGTTACCCTGCTACACTCAGAGGGTGGTGGAGACTTTAAAGGATTTTCTGATGCTTTCCATGTCTTATCTTTTAGAAGTAGGAATTTAATTGGAACATTTCTTAAACATTTGTTTTTTTTTGTTCTGTTTTCCCATCTTAACTGGGAAATGTTAAGTCTTAAAAGAAACAAATGTCAGACATTTCCATGTGTGTTGAGGTCATTACTAAAATATATTACGTTTACAAATGTTACAACTAGCAGCTAAATAATTATCAGTTGATTAAGAGAAATGATCATCAGCTTTTTCTGTCTGCTGTCATTTAAGGATTTGCTTGCTGCTCCTCAGTTTCTTATCATTGTAAATATGATATATTTAAGTTTTGGACTTAAATAAGACAGTTGAAATGGCCTTGACATGTGGATGATGTGATGAAGCTGCCATGAACTGATTAGTCACTGAGCTAATCAAGACATAATGATGTGATGTTAGCTGCAGCCTTTGTACTGCCTTTTTGTGGAGTGTGAGACGCTGCATTGGGGGCAGGTTCAAAGGTCACTCCACACAGTTTAAATGAATTCATTTACTGTGTCACCAGGTCAGATTGCCATCAACATCAATCAAATCAAAAATACTTTAGTGACATCACTCGAGTGATTCTTGTCTTGCAGTAAGACTTGGGTGACCAGACACGGCTTTTATCCGAATTCAATAATAAAACAAACAGGTTCCTGTCTTTTTTCTTTTTTTTTTAAAAAGAAATTAATGTGATGATTAAGTAAGAGCAAGAATGGCAGCATTTTTTTTCGGTTGAATACAGCAAAAAAGACACAAGATGTAGCCCAACTCTATGAGCATCTTCTTCATAAAACAGGTGGTTATTTTATAGCACTCTTTTTTAAGCAGAGTTAAGTCCACCGTGTTTCTCACTTTCCAGGAGCCACTGTTTTCTAACACTGTCCTAATCTGAAGACGTCCCCTAAATGTTTCCTAAGAATTTATTGTGACCACTTGATTCCTCTAGGGGGCAGCAACAGCTTGTCTGCTGTTAAAGCTTGGGTCAGTGATGCGCACAAGCCTGCGTCACTACAAATAATAGAGTTTCAACAATCACTTAACCTGACTGAAATGTTGTAGTTAGATATATTTCTACATGTATATTAGTATATTCAACTGTCTTCTCTTGTCTTTGCAGCTCAGACCTCTGTGATCCTGCCATCACCACCCGGTAAAGCTTGAAGACTGCGTTCTCCACTCCGGGGCGCTGCTCATAAATACAGAAATAAAGAGTAACATGGGTCATATATTTCACCCCCTCACATCAAAGTGCCCAAGTACTCTGGTTATTTCCTCTCTTCTCATCACCCACTGTGAACCTGTAAAGGGACTGCCAGAATAACTCACATGCTGTGTGCTTGTATGCTGTTCCTGCACATGAGTTATATGGTTAATTATCTCTATATTTAATTTCTTCCTGATAAAGTTGACCCACCTCGGACTTTCTGTAATCTGGTGGTTGAAATGAAAATCATCGATCCGTGAGATGCCATGAAAGAAGTTGGACCCAACAAAAATGTAGATCAATACACTGTCTGCTTTCGGGCCCTCTTTGAGTGTAATCTCTTCTTTCACCGATGTGTTTTTTTCTTGCATGCCATTACCCATATTCCCCTAAGCTCCTAGGTCAGCCCATTAGTCACCCCCCCTACAGAGATATACCATCTTTGCTGCAGAGTCCATCAAATTTGTTACCTGTGGCGACAGGTCTGACCTTTTGCCCTGCGTGTGTCCAATCCAAATGCCAGTTCGGTGGACCAGAAAAGGCAACACACTCAAATGGTCCTGGCATTTGCAGAATTGCTTCTCTCTCTCTGTGGTTTCTTTCATGCTTCGCACAGTGTTTTTGTCCAGAAAGGATAACACACTGCTTAAACTGCAGGGTATAAACCTGGCTGCCGGATCAGAACCAGATGTTACAACCCGCGGCCCTCTCTCGGCTGTTTCACACTGTGACCACAAGTCGCATGTGTTACTCCAGCTGGCAGCCTGGCACTGATCTCCACTCTGCCAGCGACTAGAAGTCAGAGTCCTCTTGTGGGTATGGGTGACATGTGGCCCGAGGAATGAGCAAACCGGGTGAGCTGACTGGAGAGGTGAAGAAATGTGAGATGAGAGGGAGAGCTGGTTGGTGAGAGAGGGAGGGATTGATCCATATGTCAGGATATGAGATGTCTCCAAGGCAACTGAAGTTGTGTGGAAGGTGGGAGCAGCTTGGCAGGAAGAAAGAAAAGCAGATAGCAACAATAAGAGGCAGTGGGGTAAAAATGGACCCTGTGACGTGCCAGGCTCCCCTTTTTTTTCTTGCTTAACCATAGTGAGTAACCATATGTGCTAAAAGTCAGTGCATATACACTGTAAAAGGAACAAGTGAGCACATCTAGCGTTACCAGACCACCTGTTGAGCTTTTGTGCAGCTTTTGTTCAGTATGACAGCTTCACCTCTGCATACCGGCTACAACTCCTCCTTCCTGTCTTTCTAGGAAGCCAGTTTGACATCAGCAGGGTAGATGTCGCGCCACAATGGTGAAACACTCTGTGGATTGACTCCTTCAGCCGCTTTTCCACATGTAATTGCTCCCATCACTGCCAATGTGTAGGTACAACCATCAACAGACAGAACAAGCAAGTACAGCCACAGTGAATCAGATCTGTGCTGTTCAGTGTGTTCACTTGTGTGCAGCGCTCCTCACATTTCCAACTAGACAGAGATGTCTGATGGGCCGACCCTTTAATGAGCGCAGAACAGACACATTAACCTTTTCTCAGGCTGTAGCCGTTTCTTGTCTCAATGTTGAAGATTCTCAGACGCTTCTGTATTGATCTCATTATTTTGTAAAAGGAAGCAGCTAACAGTGTGAGCCTGGAGTTGTTCAGAGTGATATGACATTTAAATATACCCAGCAGATACTGCTTCTATTTTAATCAACTGTTTCATCTTTTTTTTCCTATTTGTCTTGGATTTATAAGGTAATCCTTCCCGTCTTTTTAAACCTGTCATACAATTGACAGTTGTGTATTAAACTGTTGAACTGTTTGGTTGATCAGTTAATGGATGAAGGAATTTGTCGTTCACTTTACAGCCACTGTTTTGTAGTTTGGTGGAAGATTTTAAAGCACTGATGAACAGAGCGTATGCTCGATAATTAACACTAGACCCATCTTGTACCTTACTCTGTCTATCACTGCATATTTTATATCTTTACACTGTTCGAACCACGAAACAATCAGACCTCACCTCAGGCATGAATATTCATTGCTGTTTCTTTATTTCTGACACTGCATGGCTAAAACATTGTCTTGGAACAGGGATTGTTCTTTATGTTTGTATATTACGCAGTAATGCTTTAAAGTGGATACTAATAAGTTTTCAATGGCTTTAAATGAGGATAATATATAAATAGAAGTTACATCCAACAGCTCATTTACTGTAAAGTTCTGCTGGTTTTGCTCTGACAGCTCCCAGTTAGCTGTGACCAGAACAACTGATCCTCTCATTTTCCAGCTGAGTGAAGCACTGACACACATCCACATTAAATGTTTGTTAATCAGTCGTTTGTAAAGCTGATGTTTCCGTTGTCCCTGACACACAGCAGCTGACACATGTACATTTATAAATGTGCCTCCGCCAAGTCAGTGTAGTGCTGTTATTACCTCTGTGCAACCGATCTGTGATAAAGCAGCGCCTGTGTCCTTCTCGGTCCACAGCTACACTTGACTCAAAACCAGGCAATCTGGACAAACAAAGTGATTTTTTGTCCTGCAGATCAATGAAGTCAGTGGGGCCCTTCCTATTTTAGACAGACAAATGTATTTGTTGCCATAGCAAAGTTTCCAAGGAGACCTTGAACCTGAAGACAGTAAAAAAAACAGAAGAAGGGAAAAAGCTGCTGTAGATGTAATTAAACCATAGTGCACACAGGTGCGTGTGCTCCACACCGCATTGTCTGCTCAGCTGCATGTGCTTTTCCCGGTCAAATAGGCACAGTCTTATTAGACGCAGTGGTTTACTGACGCACGCACAGCTACTGGAAAAAAAACGCTCGCAAATTTGGCCCTTTGAATGGAGCTAAAGAAATTACAAATAAAATAAGCTAAATAAGATGAGTAAAGCAGAGTGACTGATATCTTCATCTTAAACACGGGTAAAATGAGAAAATTCACTTCAGCACAAATGCTGCCATAAAGCATCACATGTATTCATCACAGAGCTGCGCTGACTGTTAATTAATAACAACTTTCCTGTTGAACGTGTTAAACCCACCTGTTTGATTCTTCTGCCTCGGCAACATAACCAGTATGTTTCTAGCTGGTTCTACTGGGAAAGACAGAAACGACAGGTTTGATCTTATTGGTCAGCTGCAGCCCTGTGCCGTCTATAAAACGCACCACAATAGCCCCGGAGCCGAAACCGTCTGAGGGCGCAGAGCAGCGCTGCAGAGCGCACAGTCTTCTCCAAGGAGAACACACCTGTTACTGACGGAGCAAGTGGATAAAGAGGAGTGTGTCTTATCTACAGTGCTGTAAGTATGTTATTTATGCATTTCCTCTGCTAGGAGCCCTGTGCTGTTCCAGATTTAAGGCAACAGCAAATGAAAGAAAACGGACTGCTGCGCAAATGGAGGAGGACTCCTCACACCTGTTGAACTGATTTTTCTTTTACTGAACAGTTTTCTTCAGCTGAAACTATATCGAACTAGTTCATATGTTGTAAGGAAGCAGGGACCCTGTGGAAGGGTCATTAGACTTAGCAGCTCTAGTGTTATGTAAGTGATTAGAAACAACTAAAACTATGTTTCTGGCTTAACATGTTGTTTAGAGGCACATAAACAGAATCAAATACTGAATGTAGCATTTAAAACAGTCGATTAATACAATAAAGGACGTGACTTTGAATTTCGTCCTTTAAAAATAATCAAAAGACCCTGTGATGTTAATTTTAATGAATCTTTTTACGCTACCAACCAGTGAAGCCTGTCTACTGTCTGAAAGCTATTATGGCTCCGTTTCTGTTATAATAATGTAGTAGAGTTGATTTCTGCTGGATTTTATGTCATTTGTCAGGTTACAGGTTTTACATTGTTGCTTACTTTCCATGCACTAAGCAATAAATTAACATTAAAAATAAAACAGTAAGTGCAGTTATTCAAAAATAAGTTTTTTAAGCTTTAGTATCTAAAAGCATCTTGGTCACTAGCTCAACCTCTGCTCGCTGTAATTATCATATTTCAAGTTTATTTGGTATTAATCCTTTAAATATTTGTGTTTGCGCATCAGCGCTGCGCCTGAGTTATTTTAGTCTGTCTTCTCCCTGTGGGACACCTTAACCCTCTGATCATTTACACTCCTCCCTGCTGTTGTTAATTGCAGACACACCTGACTGCACCTGCTCAGCGCGCCCACACACCCACTGTCTGGTGGGACCATGTGGGTTCTGGATAAGATCCGCGGGTCTGTGGAGACCGGTGTTCTGCGACAGGGGGAGAACGGAGACAAGAAAAGCGTCACCCCGGCCTACAGCAACGTCCTGACCCCCGACAAGATCCCAGACTTTTTTATTCCCCCGAAACTGGTGAGCTGCCCTCCAGAGCCTGACATCCCTAATGTGAAACCCAAAGAGGGGCTGCAACCATCCACTTCAGAGCAAACCATCGGCAGTGGGAGGAAGATCAGCAGCCCCAGAAGTCCACGCCTGGTGGCCAAGATCGCAGGAGACACCAAGAGCCTGCTGAGAGCAGCAAACCGCCACATCATCCAGATAGAGAGTGCTGATGATGTTGTGGCTGGAGACACCAATGCAGACCCACAGTCGCAGACAGCCATGTCCCTACCTTATGTCCCTAAAACTCAGACATCTTATGGCTTTGCAACCTTGAAGGAAAGCCCCCACACCCGCCGTAAAGAGTCCCTGTTCCACTGCGAGCTGACCAGTCCCATCACCTCTCCAAACACCCAGAGGAAGACTCCAGTGAAGAGCAGCGAAGGAGGAAACCACCTGAACCCAGCTGACTGCAACACCTCTCACATGAATCCTTATCGATACTTCAGCGGTGGAGAAAGCGACACCTGCTCCTCGGCCGAGTCCTCCCCCTTCAGCTCTCCTCTGCTCTCCCGCTCAGCCTCCCTGCTCAAGATCTTCACACATGAAACCCAGGCCAAAGTCGTGAAAGCCAAGCGGACGCTGGCTCGCCACAGCTCCCTCTCCACCGACGAGTGCAGCTCGGCCGAGCCCAGCCCCAACATCCAACGACGGCTGCACGTCCCCTCCTTCCACGGTGGAGCAGGAGCGTCCGACCACGGCCTCCACCGGGAGCACACCATCATCCTGCACAAAGGTGGAGTGGTGAGAATCAGCGCCAACTACGACTCCAGCACCTCCCGTCTGCTCATTCGGGTCCTGGCGGCGGAAAGTCTCTACGACAAGCACTGTGACATCAAGAGCATCAACTGCTGCGTGTCCGTCTACCTGAACCCCGGCAAGCTGCAGAAGCAAAGGAGCAACATCATCAAGAACAGCCGCAACCCGGTCTTCAACGAGGACTTCTTCTTCGACTCCATCAGCTCGGTTCAGGTGAAGAACCTGTCGGTGAAGTTCAAGGTGGTGAACAAAGGCACCAGCCTCAAGAGGGACACTCTGCTGGGGGAGCGAGAGGTGCCTCTCACCAAGCTGCTCTCAGGGCTCTAAAGACGAAGGAAACTGAGGCTGAAGGAGGCACAAACCAAGACTGACAGAGAAATAATGTTTGCACTGTTTTTATACATCTGCCCTTTCTATTCTGATAGATTAAGAGAACATAGAGGTAAACAGAGAGGGGGGAAGCTGATTCTCCTGAAGGAAGAAAGTTCTTAGTAATTAACTGATGAATGTCTTGATATAGGTGGTCTGGATGAGGGATGTGTGGTCAGTGTTTGCCTGGTTTATTTTCCCAATAATGAAAGCTCATTAAACCACACTGGGCTTGACAGCATCAGATGAAAGGGTTTTTTTTTTTAATGAAAGTTCCCCAGCCAACTTCCTTAGCTCTCTGAGTCTGAACACACCTGTGCATCAACCTGTTCTGGCGTCCCTGTCTGATTATTGTAATGTGACACCAATCCACAGCAGCACAGGATGTGATTTTACATCAGCTACATGTGTGTTCAGCACCCAGATGCTTTTGTGAATCAGTGCAGGCTTTGAAGTGGCACTGATGTGCAAATGACCCTTTGATCCCAGTTGCCATGGTCCAACTCCTACAGTGGATGGCGAAGGACAAACGGAGCAATCATAATAGTCACATTTACATGCACATTAAAAATAGAGTTATAATGCAAGCAAGGATAAAACACGAGACTGACATAATCTGGTTTTGATAATCGGATTATGTAAGTTTCACTTCTGTTTTTTCCACTTCATCTATCTTAATCAGATTATGTTAATAAGGGGAAACAACACTTTTGAGCTACAAAAATATCTGCTGTAAGTTAAAGCTACTGTGTGGGTTTTGTAGTAAACACACAAAATTTACTTTATGCTGCGCGTTTGTGGACGTTTGAGGTGCGACAAACGTGTGTCTGCTTCCTCATGAAACATCTTTTAAATAATTTAATCATCGTTCTAAGTGGTGTTCGAGTGCCTTTGTTGGTACATTACTTATAGCCACCATCCGTCAGTCAGCAGACTAGCAGGAAGCCAGTGGCAGGATTTGAACGTAACGGGACTCGAGCGTAAAAACGTCGCTCTATCCTACTTGTTGTGGTTAAAAGTGGTGTGTGATACCTTGATGTTAATGTCTATAAAAAGCCAGTAATTTCCTGAACTGCAGGAAACCCACTGATCTAATGAATGTGGTGAAAGGAGCAAACACGTTTGTGTGGTGTATGAGAAAGTTCTTTCATATATTTGATTATGTGTATTATGAAATGACTTGCGTGGACGTCCCAACTGCAGCATGCTCTACAGACATGCCTCATCCAGTGTGGGCACCGTGATTAAATCTAGTGCACCTAGGAAACAGACCGTTGCCAAATCTGTGCAGCAACAATTTCACTCTACATTCAGAGGGTCAGTATTATCCTGCACTGTTTCTCAGCACTGGGAACACAGGAGCAGAGAGGATCTGAACTTTGCAGTCAGTCACAGCCACAAGAAAAACCTGTACGACATTTTTTCCACTCTGCTTCGCTCAAATCCCTCAGGATCACTTGTTCCTCAAAAGTGCAGTCACCAAGATGCTTCAGTTGATCGCGTCAAATCCTTCTCTCCACTTAGCTCCTGAAGGTCAATATTTTAGTGTTTTACCCACAGATTTAACTGCTGTTTGGTTAATTTTGGTAGCACACAAGAAACCATGTTATTAAAAGCCACAATTATGTTCAACAGTTATCAATTTATGCAACCAAGCTGTCGCCTTAGTCACAGTATTGGCAGCAGATAAATACAGTACTTGTGTGCATGTGTGTGTGTTTAATGTCTCGTATGAGGAGAATAGAGCATTGGTGTCAGTGCATAGTACCAGTTGCATGGCATGAATATGTCAGTGACGCTCTGGTGTTGGCATGGCATGCTCCAAGTTTTATGACACCCTAAAGCCTTAGCCTAACGTGAGAGAGAAAGTGTGTGTGCTTTTGGTTAGAGCAACATTTTGTCCAAAGTTATTACATTTCTATGTACAATACGTAGTGTTTTGTAAAATGCACCTGAATAATTTGAAATAACTGAATGTGCGTGTTGGATTTGTACTGTATATACCTACATACGTACTCGTTTTTACAAGTGTCAGTGACATGACAATTATGCACCAGCAAATTGAAAGGTACTGATGAGAAGCATTTTAATTATGTCTTAAATGAAGCCCAGGGGAAGACGCAGAGCTGTCGAGAAAGAAATATGGAAAACAAGGCAACAAGGAAAACAATATTCTGTGTTTTGACACAAACAGCTGCCCTCTCCTCTTTCAACGTACTCTGCTGTCCATCTGAGGAATTAGAAGAAATTACGTGTGATTGCAGCTTCAAGCGCTCGTCAGGGGAGAGTGACTACAGAGAGAGAAGCGAGACACGTCAGAGTGATGCAATTTACTGAGGTTTCTTACACGCTGTCCCAAAGCTTCAGTTTAATTCTGCGAGGATTACTCTCACCTGGTGTTTGTAGCTCCCTTGTAGCACTGCTATTGATATGCTCCTTTATATACAGTGACACAGCTGACTGGCTTCCTGTGAAATTCTGTGATCTGTTGTAATCCCTGTTGTATACATGTGTGCACATCATACAGTGCCTGCTCGTAGACTAATTGTATTTTTACTCAAACTTCCTAAAACGTACTCTGCCCTGTTGTTACTGAACTTCTTCTGACGTTCCTTCAAGCATGACTAAAATACTTCATTGGTGTCAGTACTAACTCGGTGGATTTTATTGTACAGTGGTGGGTCGCCTTGTGCTCTGATTCTAGATGAGTATTTACTGCCAACACAATAATTTATAATAATACACCTGAAATATGGGTGATGTGTTTGACTTAAGTCCTATTTTAACTAATTGCTTTGACTGTTTTCATGTGGCTTATCATGTATTAGCATTTATATGCAAGACAAAAAACAATAAGAAATTATTTTATTTTTTATTACTTCTGCCTGGTGAGTTGTGCCGCCCTTGAACTGTGACAACAGATTCAGTTTCTTCAGGTGATTAAAACAAACATCTGATTAAATATCAATTGAAAGAAATGGTCAATAGAAAACAACGCTTAAGGTGTTTTATTCTTCTGTAGACTTTTTAAAATTTCTGTCTTCATCAGGTTTAGGTGTAATTGTAAGTAATCCTTCTGACAGAAAGATATTTGATGAGAAACACTTTCTGGACTCAGAGTCGCATCTTTTCTCCAAAAGACAACATAAAAAATACAGGCTTTACATAGTAGCACAAAGTTTCATCACTTTTGCTTCTGTGAAAGGGAGATTTACTTCAGCTACTGGTTACCTTAGCAAACTACTAATACTGGACAGCATTTAGAGATGATGATTTGTGATAGCCCAACTGAAAAAATGTTCAGTCTCGTATATATTTCACTTGCTCATGAAACAAGTGTAGGATTGTATAAGAACAATCTACATTAACCTCTACTTGTACAGCCACAAAAAGTGTTTTTGTAAAAATTATATGCTCACAAATTGTAAAACTGTCTAGTATATTACATTAGAGATGAGTTTGATCCCTACACAGGTGAAGCAAACAATATGTGGTATTAATTTGTTAAATCATGAAAAGTGTTCCTTCTGTGTACAGTGAAATTTGTAGGACTTGTCCAGTTGTGCTCAGCTTCCACCAGGCTAAGCTGTATTTTGCATTTTCAGTGCCCACTACTCTTAGCATGTTAGCATGTTGTTAGCACCAGTGTCAAAGTGCAGCTGATGCTGTTCATTAGTTTTAAAGGAATTGTTTAATAATTAGGGAAACACATTTTTTTACCTTCTCCTGTTTGTAAATTAAATACTAAGATAGAACCAAGAGGCGAATAGTGTAGCAGACCACAGAGAGAAAAAACAGAACTAGTGGACTAGGTAACCCGCTAGTTTAAAACTAAACCTACCAATCCTATCATAGATAGATAGACATATTATAATGTGTGTATAATGGGCAAATGATGATGTTGTATTTTTGCAAGGGGTTTAATTATTGGTGATGAATGTTTAAGCAAATTTATCAGGATTTGTCCTCTGAGGACCATAAATATGTGTAGCAAATGTTCAGGCAGTTGTCACAATATTTCATTCTGAAGCCAGTGCTGAATTTCCAGAGTTCTTGTGCAGCTAAAAACAAGGTTGGGCATTTTAAAATGCTAACCTTTATTTGACCTGTGCAGGATTTATCAGAATTAATTTTTAATTTTGCAGTCTGTTGTTATGGTGAAAAGTCGTAATATCCCTGCTGTGTAGTTGTTTAATTAGGTACAGGGCAAAGAAGCTTTACTGATAATATTTAAAATGAGAATTGAGCAAAGCGTCATTCCCTGTTGTGTGTGTGAGTGTGAGTGTGAGTGAGCGACTGAGAGTGCTAATCGGTTGGATATTGTTTTTTATTGACAGTAATACTGAATTCCTTATGTCTTTAATATACTGTATATATGATGAAGTGTCTTTGAAGTCTTCCTGTCTTAACAGGTTCTCTATGAAAATGAAACTTAAAAGTGCCGGTCCGTTACTTGACACTAAAATCTTTAATTTCTCTCCAGACTTAGATAAAAAATGGAAACTGTTGCTGTTGTTGTTTTGTTTCTGGTGTGACCAGATAGATCCTTTTATACTGTGATGCTACCACCGACAGCTGTTCTCTGGTTACTGTAATGAGTGTGAAACATTTTAATTAAACTCAAAGTTCCACAGAATCTCTGCTTTTGTTGTTTTTGTCTTCCCATAAATTGGTGCACTTAAGTTTCTGATGATATGCCACTGAAGCAGAAATACAAAGCATTACTTCATGCAGACTGAGAGGTCAGAACTGAATGTGATTACCAGCAGAGCCAATATGAAATCTGATAACTGGTCTATTAGTTTTAAATTGGATTTGTTTTCTTTTACATTTAAACAACGTATTAATGTCCAGTAGAAAAACATTTATAAATCTGATCATAAACTAGTGGAATAAATTCTTTTATCTATCATTAATTACTAAACAATCACAAAAACAAAGATGCTTTATTTAGCTTATTCATTTTCAAAATACACACTTAACATGTTTGGTAGGTAAATTAGAACTTATGTGAAAATAAAATGTTTGCATAGTTGCTTTATTGAGGTTGGTCTGAAATGTTTTTATACTATTAACTTTATGATTATATATCAAGATCAACTTAATATGCTCTCTTTTTTAAACCTTACTATCCCCTTAAAAAAATCCAATCCATTCCCTAAGTAGACCAAGCGTTTAATATACACTGAAGAAATTAATAATATTACATTATAGATGACGTGCTGTATAGCCTGTGTATTAAACTGGTTTAACTTTTGGTTTTACAGCATTGTAAAGTCAGCAACAAAAGCTGAATGAAAAATAAAAAAGAAGTCCACACCCCCACACTTTTATTGTTAACATGAGACTACTAAAAGGAAAACAAAATTACCAGTGATAACTATCTCTGCTCTAAAAAAAGAGTTTAAACTGCTTCCTATAAGGCAGAGCTATTAAGTCC
>OMLM01020132.1:80844-120860 GCA_900302695.1 Helostoma temminkii | reverse complement strand
GGCTTCAGTAGGTTTAATAAAATCACTTAATTTAATCTCCATTAATTAATTTGTTGTCACCAGAAATGCAGCCCCCGATTCAGTGTCTAATTATTCTTTTCATCTGTTTTGTTTACGCTCACTGTTATCACTAACTCATACTGCATATTACAATTAATGTTTTCCTTTATTTTTAAATGTTTGATGTGCAGTGTAAACAGTTACATAATTTCTTACATTAAAAAGTGAAAATTACTGTACCTGATGCAGAAATAACTGGACCTGTAACAACTTCCAAGGCCCGGTCAACATCATAGAGAAACAGTAATATCAATTATATATTTACATAACATATAACAAATGTGGTTCATCTGTAAAATATGTCAGATTTCTGTGTTTTATAATAAATTCACTTCATTTATGTAGCATGTTTACAAGCAACCAGTACTAGTATAAAAAGTATTTAATTCATTTCAGTGCACATAAATCACAGAATTTGTATAGAAAGCCCAACAAATCCCCCTTGAGCAGCAGTAGGAAACACTGGAGAGGAAAAACTCTAGGAAAAACTAATGAACTAATAAAGCAGATATGCTTAAAATTCTCTTATTAGTTAGAACAGCAAGCTGACAGATGACATCAGGTGGAGGCACCTGTCTGATGGCCCATGATGTTTGAGGATGACACCGTGATCTGCAGATGAAATGATCATGGAGAGAACTGGAGAGAAGGACAATAAAAGTAATGGGGAGTGTGACTGGGAAGTGAGGAAGTGAGTACTGGCAGAATGGAAAGGGTAGGTTAACTAGATGGTAGTGAGTCCAGCTATATTGTGAGGACTGGAGACAGTGGCACTGACAAAAAGACAGGAGGCAGAGTATAGAGCAGGGCAATGAAGAGGATGGAAAAGATTAGAAATTAATATATATTATTATATATATATGGTCTTCCTGTAATATCATGTTCATGTTCATGAATCCTCAAACTGTGTCATGATTTCCAAGGTGCATTCAAATATCAGATTTTTGATGTGGTCTCAGATGGCAAATTCAGACATTTTGTCTGCACATAACAAGCCAGAGAGGAAAAGGTGTTTGTGACTGAGAGGATAATAACATCCATGTAGCCTCATGACTCTCCTCTGGCTTTGGGCAAACAGCATTTTCAGTCCAGAGAGCATCACTGCCATCTCCTCCTTTTCTCATCCATGGATGCTCTGCCTCCATCCTTTCTATCTTTCTAATTCCTTGATTAGCCACAGAAATGTGACTTCAAATCATGTTGATGGAATCATCCCACTTAAAATCCCATATCCAACAGTTTTCAGGCCTCCTGTCCTCAACTCACGACTCTCTTCTCCTCTGTATCGACATGTAAAGCACACGCAAACAGCAACATTAAACATCTCATCTCTGCCGCGTTGACTTTAATAGGCAGGGTAAAAATTCTGCTGCGTCACCATTAGCCTCAGGGGGAAATTTTGGTTTGGCCTGTTTGTAGAGGAAACGTGTGGGATTATAGAGGTGACACCAGGAAACACCGGTAATAAGATCTGCTAATGACACTTTTTAATGATTTTTTTAAAAGCAACTGCAAGCTTCACTCATCAATATTTTTATATCAACACTCACTCAATATTTGAAATAGTTTGAAAACTGTCACCCTCATAGTGTCAGTAGAGAAAAAGTCAGTAGACACACCACAGTCAGTAGGATGTATCCTGTGTGGACCATGAAGCACGAAAAGAAGACTTAACAGTTTGCACACCCAATTCTGCAGAAACTATAAATGTCAACAAACCCATATATTTACAGTATGTACACCATTTAGGTCCTATGTCAAAACAAAACAAAGGAAAACTGAAGGCAATCAAGTTCACTTCAGGCCTCATTATGTAGCGAAAACATCATCTTGCCGCATTGCTGAGAGCCAGAATCGAAAGAGTAATGATTCTAACTTTAAGCTGTATCTACTACCAGCTGCTACTGCCAGTTCAAAAGAAGGCGAGGAAATCTGTGGCTAAACTAAAGGATTGGACTGAGGGTATATTGTATAACGCTTGTGTCAGTAGTGAACACTTCATAACAGGTGAATTTAGCGTTGAATATTAATATGAAATATATTAGCTATGTGGGGCCCAATGTGAACACAGGCATGGGGCCCTCTGCATCTGCTGTTCTCTACCTTTTTCAATTAGTTTAAATCTAAAAAACCCAGGACCTGGTTATCTTTTATCTATTCCTAATTTGCATGTAATAATTACTACTACTACTAAAATTCTGTCCATTACCTAGTCCTCTCATTTTTGAACTGTCTTCTTTATCTGTTGGCTCTTTGGGTCAGAATACTGGGTCACCTTCAAGTATAAGAACAGGGGTTCACAGGGGAACTGCTACTCATTAGTTGTTGATCACCAGTGTCCTCACTTTGTTCATTGTCTGTATCAGCATGGCTTGAGCGGCATGCTGATACAGAACAGGTAGGTCCCTTACTTCACTAACAGTATTAACACTTCTAACACTACTGCTGGCACAAACATCAGCTTCTTATTCCTCTTTAACAACATTAATGTTATTGCTGTTGTTGGTACATGCTGGCTCCGTGAAGAATGTTGTTGTTAAGTGTTGAAACAAACTCTTGACTCTGCTTCCACTTCTTCCTTTTTTTAGAACTGCTTGGATAACTTTGTTTGATTTCTGCAGTTACACATGAAGGCTTTGCTGGAAATCACTCCCTGTTTACTATGTAAGTTTAACTATATATATATATGGTGTTTTGTAGTTGCTTTTTGAATGTGAAGTGAGTGAATTCTCATATCCTATTAAGTGCACTTTGGGTGTGCAACACTAAAAGTAGTGTACATGGCAAGTGCACTGTAAAAAGATCTATACAAACAAGAGCACCAGCAGAAAATGGGGTTGCACATGATAAAATACTGAGACTAAAAGTTTAATTTTCAGATTTTTTCTCATATAATGCCAATTTTTAATCTCATGGTTTTAAAAACTTGTTTTTACATATTTGTGTCTTACCATCATACTGTTTCTGCAACTGTATAAATTAAAAGCCATGTTTACAGCAGCAGTGCAGAGACATAAGCTGCTTTCAGAGCCCTCAGCATACGCAGTCATTACCTGTTTGAGCTCCATGTAAGAACGCATATGTCTGCAGTAAACATGGCCAACTTCATTCCAGCTACAGAGTCAGCTGTCCAGTTACTGGCACTTAAAGAAATCTGGGTCATCCCACAGAACTCTGCCACCCTAGATGCACTCTCCACCAATTATACCTTTTCTCACACTCCTCGCCCATCATGCCAAGTCTGGCATGTTTCTAACTCTCACAACCTAACAGATGTGCCACATAGCTCAGTTCTTGGTCCTCTTCTCTTTTCAATCTATATTACATCTCTGGGTTCTATCATTCACTCACATGTTTTTTCCTATCATTGAAATGCTGACAACACACATCTCTTCCAGTCCTTTCCACCAGATGACTCAACTGTCTGTCTGACATCGCTGCTTGGATGAGAGAGGCATCTTCTTCTCAACCTCCTCAAGACAGAACTTCTAGTCTTCCCAGCCAGACCTTCAATATAACACAACATCAGCATCAACACTGGGTCTTCAGTGATTATCCCCTCTAAGTCTGCCAGAAGCCTGGCAGTCATCACTGACAACCAACTGAACTTTATTGACCACATCTTCTCTGTCTCTATGTTATGCAGATTTGCCCTGTAGCAAAATAAGAAAGATCAGACACTACCTTTCTGAATATGTAACCCAGCTTATTGTGCAGGCGCTGGATATATCCTTTCTAGATGCATGTGCTTTTAAACCCCTCCACATGATCCAAAACTCAACAACACCTGTCTACCTCAACTCCCTTATTCAGGTCTACAATCCAAACCCAAATTAATCCAATCCAAACTTATCTATTCAGCTCAGTGGTCAGTCTTATCTTACAACTCTGTGCGGTGTCTGGACCTGATTCTCCTGAGTTTAGCTGTAATGTGAGGTGCTGAGTTTAGTGACCTATGATATACAGATGCCTGTATTTATAGAAGATGTCTGTACTTAGTCATGTCTGGTTTGATGAAGAGATGATAGTAATGATAGCAGCTAAGCTTAGGTTGCATTGCAGTTTGTAAAACTAGTTGATGTCATTATTCATCATAGTCCAGCCCCTGATGCAATCAGTTCTTAATTCTAGTCCAGCAAAGAGATGGTGCCACGTTGGAACCTGTTTTTCTGGACCCAATTCTTTGGCTGTGGAAACACAAAGAACTGGTGCAAAATTAAGCACTAGCTTCAAGTTTCAAGTTCAGTTTTATAAAATTATTACATTAGTCAGTGTGTGTCAAGCTGACCTAAAAAGTTTATCACAATAAACCCTAACTATTAACTGAAGAAAACCTCCCAAAGAGTAGAAAAAGTAGCCCAAACACCTAATTTTCCAGAACATATTTAATAAACTGTGTATTTAAAAAAACTGATTGGTCTGATCTGGCAACACACAACAAGACAAATGAGACAGTTTGACTGATGCAGCTAGCACTACTACAAATGAACTGTTGTTGTTTTGAATTTAAGCTTAACTAACAGCTCCTTTTAACAGCCATGAGGTTGGAAAGTTGGCGACATGTCTGATTACTGGGGTTTGGTGATATAGACTTAAAATATATAATAATAATTCACGTTATTTTTGCAGCAGCATGAAAATGACAGCTGTGCAACAGTTATATCCTTAATTGTGATCAAATACAAACTTAAACCAATTAAGTAGTGAAAACTAGATAGTTGAACAAGCTCACTTTGTCACAATCTGGCTCTAAAGCCATAACAAAAACAGGAAGATGCAGGCGGAAGATCAAAATAATCCAGTAATTTATTGTAACATAAGGAAAACTCAAAAGAGCTGAAAATACAATGAGCTGTGATACTCAAGAGATTAAGTCATGAAGGTATGAAACACTTAGGTGAGACAGGAGAGCACTAGCTGACTGAGGAAGGGTGGGGCAGTAGAAGTACCAGGACCACGTGCCTCCACTTATACCCCAGTTGGCTCCGCCTCTTGTTACCTGTATGCCTGATAAAAAAACAAAAACACATGACAAGTAAAATAAGGACCACCACAATATGAATTAAATATTTTCTTCACAGCATGTTGTTTTTAGGGTTTTTTTTAATTCCCTTGCATCCTTGTCAACAGTTTTGATTGACATCATATCTTTGACTCAGACCATCTGCCTCCAGTGGTTGTAAACATTGCTCTAACATCTGCCATGATCTCCTCCTCATATTGTGATGTTTGTGCTTGTGTTTTCCCACAGAACTTGCAAATCACAGATGTTTTATTCATATCTCATTTCCCCCTGAACCTTATCCAAATGACAGAGGAAGCTGTTTTTCCAGACTCTTCCTCAACTCTTCCACCTTGCTTGTTGTTGTTGGATTCACCATCGTATAATATGGAAAAAACAAGCTCTAATTGTTAAAATGGTTAAATAAATGGTTAAAATAAATTCATACATGCAACAGATGTTCAGATTTCTCCACTCCTACTACTACTACTACTTATTTTAGAAACATGGCTTACATATTTCAACAATATAGTGATCAAATATGCTGCTTCCTGACGTTTTATTTTGTTTATGTGTTTGTTGGAGCACACTAAGACAACCAGTCAGAAAGGAGCTCACCTTCACAACACAAACTGTCCAAAAAAAGTAAATTAAGGAAGAAGATCCTGAGTTGTGGACTACTGCATGTTCCTGTGACATGAGAAAAACAGTTTCACTGTGTGGGTTCATGGGCTGGTCGTCATCAATTACTTGCAGAGTCATCTGACTAAATGCGTATGAGGCGCTGCACCACATCACAGCTCCTTGTTTGTTATGTAACTCATTCTTTTGTTTCAGTATGCAATCTCAACAAGAGGACAGTACCAGAGTTCGCTAGATGATTCGGATTGAGACCACCTCGTTTTGGGGTATACACGTTTTGGTCCGTAATGGGATTACTGTGTTCACAACAAACAAAACAAAGCATATCAAGAAAATTTTGGGCAATATGATATGAGTAGGCATTGTAATGATGCCTCCTTTCTTCCTACCACTCTCTGCTACTGTCTCTGTCTATAGTCTTGAGTCTTTCTATAGTCAGGTTTCTCTAATCCCCTATACCAATTACAGAAACCAGGTTTCTGATTTACATGGCACATGACAAACCAGCTTACTTGAGAAAGACTGTTATCATATAAGCTGTCAAATGAGGTCTCCAAATCAGTCAACTCAATACATCGAATTAAGTCGTAGCACATCACGCTCATAGACACTCAGCTGATGTAGATCTGACTGGTGGTTTACGACAGCATACACCAAACCTTTTTTGTTCCTTCCACCACCACCACCTCATTCAGGAATTGAATTATCTCAAACAACTTTGTCCACAGTGAACACTATTTCCACTATTTATTAATCTGGATCTCACACCAGCAGTAGACTCGCACAGATCCTCTTCCATATCTGTTCATCCCTGGCATCCCTAA
Organism: Helostoma temminkii; assembly: GCA_900302695.1. Lineage (NCBI taxonomy): Eukaryota > Metazoa > Chordata > Actinopteri > Anabantiformes > Helostomatidae > Helostoma > Helostoma temminkii. The sequence goes on along the minus strand of OMLM01020132.1, from coordinate 114,332 downwards.
TTCATCGCCCACACGCACATGCACACGCGAAAATACTATTAGGTTTCCTGTGCCAGCTGCTCATGAACTGCTGCCCCTGCCTACGCCCGGCTCAGTCTGGCAGCAAGAAAATGTTTTCCAATATCTTTCATCTGCCATTGTTCATTTCCATCCTCTGCCGGATGTCTCTCACAGCTTGTAAATTGATTTATAATGCTGTCTTTTCCTGAGTAGGTTGGAGGATGGGGAAACACGGTGGGGGCTGGGGCTGTGGGAAAGGGTGCAGGGTCTGGGTGTGATGTGGTGGCAGCAATGAAAACCTATACTCTGGAGGGCAAATTTGATGGGGGCAATTTTTATCCCTGGCTTCCATGACTTCAGTGAGGAAAGGTTTGGGCTGTTATTGGCTTCGGGATTACTATGGCAACCACAGAGCAGAGCGCTTGGCGAGTTAAGGAATGAGACGAGTGTGTGTCTAGTGGGGGGTTGAGTATTGCTGTTTAAATTGCCACCCATTATAATTGTAGCACGCTGTGTCTTTCCTTTTAGCATTAACATTTAAACTAAAGATGAAATGTGGTGAGATCTTTAATTTGTGGTCCTCATGTTGTTTGCAGTGTGTGTGTCCAGTCACAAAATATTTAAAATTATCCAGAAAATGTCATTTTCAGTGGCTGAAATACAAACTGTAACCAGGTAAGGCTGCTTGATTACAGCAGAAAACAAAATGATCTTGTTCCGTATTGAGATGATGATTATTTAACACTATTGCTTTTGACTTAAATTGTGCATTTATTGAATTTCAGAAGGACCATGTCTGTTTAACAGTGGATTTGCCTGAACTTTAAATAACCTACGATTAACTGAAATACAAATGTTGTAAATTAATGAGTATTACAGCGTGCAGGAGTCTTTATATTCTGATCCACCTGTTGCACATAAAAATGCTGAGATTAAGTCTGATCACTGTAACAGAACAAGTTTACTGCTGTGTTTCCTAAAGGCTCAATAAAGACATGTTTGTTTGTCCACTTATCTTTGAACCCTTTTGTATTTTCCAAATTTCCCGAATTTGTTTTTTGTTTTTGTGTTTTCCACATTTTCTCTTCCAGATCATCTGGGTCATTTTTAACTCTGGAAGGATTAGTTTTTTTTTGACAGTGTACTGCCCTGTCCACTGAACAACTTTGCTAGGGATGCATGAGCATTATGTTTGGATCCAGTTTTTATAATACATCCCTGAGTTGTACCAACAGAAACACTAGCGTGCATTGGACTGAACACCCCTGCCAGGGCGGCTCTGGCCCCTTTACCATTACTGACTTTCCCTGGTGCACCAACACACTCAGAAAGTGGTAGGTACTTGTCTTATGACTATAACCTAATGCAGAAACTTCAGCACAAGGATTATATCCGTGTCAGAAATAAATAATAATTAATTAATTAATTAATTATCATTATAAATAATTATAACTTTATTGTCACTGTGCAGACTAAATGACAATGCAGGTAGCATCTAACCAGAAGATGCTAACTTACAGATAAGATACAAGTATAAATAAGGAGGTTCTGTCTTGTGGTGCCACAGGGATGTAGTGCATATTTATCATCTATTATGGTGATACTTTATTATTATTAAAAAACTGTTTAATATCTTCCAAAGGCGGGGTTTAAAATTTGAGTATAAGCTTTGTACTCATGCTCTCAAAGTGTCATCCTTCTTTCAGTGGGTGCCCCAGTCTCGTCCTCCCATTAAAACATTTCTAGACGGTGAACTGGTGGTCCATGAGGAGCCTTCATTCTGTATTTATCACCTGGCATCCTGCACCAAAAATGATCAGCTGCTGCTCACTTGTTAAACTTGCCTCCAGTGCCAGTGTCTGCTCCCAGTAGCCCTAACCAGTTAAATGGTCGACCAGCAGCCACCAGTGATGCGTTTACCTGAGACGCTTCGACTATATACTCTCTTAAAGCTGAGAACCGGAGCCAACTGTGCTTTCAGTCCAAACTCACAGTGTCCGTGTTACCATAGCAACCCAGGGGACATTTGCCACAGGTGAGGGGAAATGAAGGTGCAGTGGAGGAACATCAGGTGGTCAGTGTTGCAGAAAAGACATTTTCTAAGCATTTCAGATAAAGCATGCAGCGAATGTCTAATTATCTGCCGGGGGTCAAGTCAGAAACACTGAAAATGATCTTATTTAAGCTTGACCATGGTATAATAACTACAACCATGAATCAGAACAGGGATGTAGTTAATAACTGTTTTCATTATTGATTAACTCTCTGACTATTTTTGTAATGAACTGATTTAATTTTTAAAAGGTTAACTGTGAAACATGTTCATCCCACAGTCACAAAATTCATACTGTCATTTATATGTTGGTTCCAAAAAAAGATTTTTTGTTTACTATCATAGAAGTATTAAAAACTAAAAAATACAGACATTTGAAAAGCTGGATACTGAGTATAAGAAGAAGATATTTACTCTACTCTCATATAATACCTGCTGGGATAAATATGAAGCTCATATGAAGTTTATTAATGTCATTATTCATGCTGAGATGCTGTTTCATAGTATTGCATCATTATAAAAAATATAATCAGTTCAGCATATTCGAAATATTGGCTGATAAAGATTTAGTGTTTGGCTTTTGACATGTTGAACCAGAACAATCAATATTTATTGTTTTTTATTTACCAAACACCACTACATTGAGGAAGGAGTGGAATGATGGAAAATTGCACACATTTATCTTCCCTAATTTTGTCAGTGAAAATAAAGGACAGGAAAATCGCTGCCTCTGTGCCACCTATCTTGAGCTTTCATCATGGAAATGAATTAATGTGACTTCCCTTTTCCAGTGAAAAAACAATAGACTGGGTGAAAGGAAATGAAAGCAGTTTCATTAACTAGTCATCAACACTCTGTGGACAAGGACTATTTTCCTCCCCATTTCGTCATATTAGGACGATATTGATTTTTATTTTCTGAGAAGAGACTGTACTGTTTATTTTCACATAAAGACAAATTATTCATCTCATTTTGACGTTGTCATCAACAAACGTACATGATCCTGTTTCATCTCTGAAACTTACCATTTTACAAGCCTGTTCGTCTCCTCCTCGCAGCTTTAAGGTGAAAACATTAGGCTTTGTTGATTGGCTTTGAATCTTGAGCTCTGTGCGTTTCTCAAGAGCCTCTTTGTGCGTTTGATTGTGCAACTGTACAATCAAACACACAAAGAGACCGAACATGCAGATCAAATTGTGCAATCAATAGAAACCATAATTCAAAAAATGTGTCTGTAGAATCAACCAAGCTGACTTCATCGCTAAAGAAAACTCAACTGGCAACCTCACATTGCCATGACTCATTTGGCAAATTACTGCAACATTTTACTATTGCACTTTTTTGTACTGATTAAGCAGATAAGAAATAATGTGTTAAATGCCACTTGAGTCACTGGTGGTTGGTGCTGAGGAGCTCAACAGATCGCTGTAGCCCACTCTTCAGCCCCGCATGTATAGCAAAATAGTCAGTGTTGCATTGTGGATAATGTATGCTCCAGGTTTTCACAAAGAAGAACAAAATAACAATATCTTGTATATGAAGATGTTTTTTCCAACGATGTTAATTTTGTTGAAGCTGTAACTACTTTCATATTGGCTTCTAATACTGAATTAAAAGGTATTCAATACTTTTATAAATAGGCTATTCTATTTTATTAAATATCTAAAAAATCGTGTGTTATTAAGTGTAGATTAATCCATTTATAATTAATCTACAACAGTAGAAAGTGAAGGGGACTTTCTGAAGCACCGCAGAGTTATCAAAGCAAAAAACATTTTTGATAATCAATAAACAAAAATATAGTTTTGTCCTGTTGATTTATGGAAAATGGACACTTGCAAATTATTATGGCACAACCCCAATTCCAAGTTTTTACACAGGAACACTGTGTAACATTTTAATAAAAGCAGAAAGCAGTGATTTACAAATCTAATAAACCCATATTTTATTCCCTATAGAACACAGAAAACATATCAAATGTACATACATACACATACAATTTTAAGAAAAATATTTTGAAATTTAATGGCAGCAATATGTATCAAATAACTTGGGACAAAGGCAACAAAAGGTTTTAAAAGTAAGTGGTATTAACAGGAAAGAGATGGAAGAACATTTAGCAACTAATTAGGTTAATTGACAACAGGCCAGTAACATGATTGGGAAAAAAAGAGCATCTCACACAGTCAGAATCTCTCCGAAGTAAAGATGGACAAAGGTTCACCAAACTGTGTGTGTCAAACAATAATAATAAGAAGAAACTTTCTTCCTAAAACCCACAGTTTTTACGAACATTCTGATATTCACCAGTGTTTTCTTATAGATTTTGTTCTTACTTAAGAACATAACTAATCACACTTAAGACCACTGTTATGCACATTTCTGTGCTGGTATGTTTGTTCAAAATAACTGATTGTACAGTTGTAAAATATGTATTATTATTAAATCATATTATTATCATGAATAAGATTTTTTCATAATTAATTCCATCCATAGCAAAATTAATAACCAATAATACTACACTAGCATTTCAGTTCGCTATGCAGGACATCACCATGAAACACGATATTTAACTTCCTCCTCAGCCACCACAGCGTCCTAACCCACTCCTGGCACCGGCCAGCTGATGCATTCAGCGCAGATAACTCTAGATAAACCTGTTCTTTAGAAGTGAAGCATTTTTCTTTTTTGTTTTTTCTTTTTTTGCTTCATCAGTTGAGTATGTGTGTTATTTTATATCCATTCCTGCAAGGCTCATTTGCTGTTGAGTCATTCTCTGTCTTTCACTTCCCTTTTCATTTCTGTGTGAGATCCCTGTGTGTGCGTACGCCCCTGCAGATTCATGCCTTTTTATGGGCCTTCTCATAATTACTCAGTTTAAAAGCCTGCATCTCTGGTGTTATGGAGGTGCATTACGGCCTATGCAAAGGGCAGCTTGCTGTCTGGAAAGGTGAGAGTCCAGGTGATGACCTGGCCTGCCTGCAGTCCACACCTTTCACCAACTGAAATTATTTTGGTGAATCTTGAAACAAAATTGAACAGTTACTGTAATACTATATCAGGCAAGAATTCCTCCTCCAAAACTCCCGCAACTGGTCTCCTTAGTTTCCAAACGAAGGAGGGGATGCTGCACTGTGGTAAACATAGTCCTGTCTAAACTTTTCAGATGGGTTGCTACATTCATCTCAAATTACTTTATTATTTTCTTAAAATTTAACATTTTCTCAGCTTAAACATTTGAAATGTGTCCCAGTTTCTTCAGTACTGGGTTTGTATGCTCAGTACAAAAGAAAAACACTTTTCACTACAGCTCGTGTGTGACAGCTCTGGAAAATACCACTTCTCAGCTGTTCAACTAAATCTCAGGGTTCTGAATAAACCGTTTGCAACATATATAAAACTACAGACTTCTGAGTGATGCAGAGGGTGATGTTGAAGTGTAATGAATCCATGGATTAGAAAACTCATCAACCCGACAAGAGCGATGTTTGTATAATATATATCAGTCTGTCCTGAGACTCAGCATTAACGCTCACATTTATGGTGACCGTCTCTTAACATCCAGGGAAGTTAGCCTGCTTTGGTGCTCTTTCATGAGCAAGCCTTTGCGGTTTATTTACTATCCAGAAAGTACTTTGAGATATGACTTTTACTAGGAAGCCTCAATTTCCTGTTCAGGAGAAATCTGCATCAGGTTGTGCACGCCACAGAGAGCATTGTTTGTTGTAAAGATTACTCAGTCTTGATAAGAAGAAAAAAAATATGTGTGTTTATGTGTGCGCGTGTGTGTCTGCTACAGATTAGACGGCATACCTTGAGGTTGCCATGGTGACTGGCAGGCAGCAGACACCTGTGAATTAACATTAGTGCTGCAGCACCAGGATCTTAATTAGAGACGGAGGGAAAGAACACGACAGCCCAGAGATTCAGTGTGTTGCCCGGATCCTTTATCAACACAGTGCTTCCATAAAATCAAAGAGAATTAGCTTTCAAATGAACAGGTGTCACATAGAGACATTGTTAGAGCGTTTTTTACATTTACATAAACTCTGGTTAGATTAAATGTAACCTCGTCCTCAGGACTTTTATGCAGACTGAGAGGGGGAAGAGCCTATAAAATGGTCTTGGCTGTTTCCAAGCACAGTTCTGCTTTAGTGGTGCTTTTATCATAAAATCAGATGAAGCCAGTGGCAACATTAGCATCTCTGTGCTCTTACGGCTACTTCTGAAGAAAATTTAATTTGTTGTTGACTCACCAGAGCTACACTAACTTGAAACTGTTAAAAGATACTGCAGTATACGTGTCCTCAGATAGAGGCCAAAACAGATACGTGACAGTTGTTTTGTTCCTATAGTATTGCTGATTTCTTCAACCCCCGGCTGCTTCATTCATGCTTTTCAGACTCTAACTGGATTTAAAGTTAGTGGAGACATAAGTTTGAGTAAACTCCCTGGATAATTTTAAGAAAATGTATAACATTTACTAATTTTTTAATTTTTAAACCTTACAAACAGTTGCGCTTCGCTAAGCAATTTCAAAGTAAATTTAAAATCAAGATGCACCTATCTGACTTTTTTTGGTTTTGATATTGATACCTGGAGTCATCAGCTGATTCCAGATATCAATCCGATGTGATTGTTGCAGGTCTAAGAATCACTGACGTCACCGTGTAGCATATTAATTATCATGGATGATGATGATGTCATGGCTGTGATTTTGTGGACCAACGTGTAGCAGTTCTGCAGCTTCTCATTCAACAGCCCCAGAGCACTTATTCCTCGTAATGAGAAATTAATGTTATTAATAATCAGATATTAATATCTGACAGGTGCATCCCTAGTCTAAAAGGTGTTGTGTAAAAACTTTTTGCACCTCCAATAATTACAGTAAATTTAAGTGCAGGAAATGTGAGTTAACATGTACTAACCTCTGTGTGCAAATTAGTTTCTACTTTAAAAAGATATAAGGGGAGGCACTAAAGTGCACTGCATACTGTGTTGAAAAGACAGGTGATATTTGTGTGTAAAAATAACTAAATAACTGATAAACTAATAACTGACTAAATAAATAAAGTTTAGTCTGTCTGTGGTCTCCCTCAACTGATTCAAAAAGATAAGTTATGATCTGCTGATCTGATCTGAAATATGTGATTATCACTGAAACGTAAACAACACAGTCTCCTACTTGAGAGCATCTTATGACATGTAACTGTGTGTGTTGGCTCCACTTCGCCTGAAGTTGGACTCATCTCAGATTGACATGATCTGATGTCAGGTCTTTTAATGACGCCTCTTTTATTTCACTACTGTATCTCTGTCTGACAAGTACAGTAGCAGTGAGGTTCTTAAAACTCAACACTTAAAATGTCTCAGTCATTTCCACCTCTTTCACATGAAACAGTTTCATCTGACATTGTGTGGTATTTCTTTTACAGCTCCTTTTTCTTCTTTTCACTTATGACTCATGGTTTGCTGATTTATTCATTTTCTCTGCAGCCCTGCTGATCCCTTCATTGATCTCTGGACTTCACAGATTTGCCTCTTTCAACATTAGTATGAAAGCTCTCTATTACTTAAAGAACCGAGGGAGTGTTATGACCGTCAGCTGTGCACTTGATAACACACAGCACAAAGATGTGTGTTGTGTCACATATCTCTAATAAATTATTTATGTTATTATTGTTATTATTACAACTAATGATCTTCATGAACTTGTGCAGATTTTGCCAGAACATGACATCTTCTGATTCAGTGTTAGTCATCCTGAAGTCCACAATGACAACAGGTGAGTGGGTGTTTGCAGTCATTGTTTAGTTATGGCTTTAAAACAATTCTTACTTTTTGTCCCTAATTAGGAGTTTTAAGATGAGTTAAAGGAAGTGAGAAAATAAAGTGAGCTGCTGGGTTGAAATGAGCAAATGACTGTACATGATAGTTTTTTTTCATTACTGCCTTATTAATTATATGTGTTGTGTGGCAGGAAATGTCAGATTGGCGCCCTTTATTCTGCCTGTCACCTCTTTTAATTACAGCGTAAAGGAGGGTTTTTAAATTGACACGAAAGCTCCTGCAGAGAAGGTTTTCATGGAAACCCTGGAGGGTGCTTATTAAGACAGTTTATGTTCCAGACAAAGTAGATGGACCTGTTTTCCTTATTTTTTGCAAACAGCATGAAAATATACAATAAAAAAAAAGAAAATCTTTAAATGACCATTCCAGCAATTTTGTAGTCAGCTGAATGTGGTAACATCATCAACAGCTATTCTACAATTAATTGAAAAAGTGTGACTAACATTAAATAAAAAAAAAAAAATTAGGGGCCCATTAATTTCAGTTCATTTCAGATATATAATAATAAAACACATCAGCACTGTTTTTGTTAGTTACTTGATTTTTGTTCTAATAAAACCACAGAGTGGTGATTTTGCTGCTGATCTGACTGAGCTCTGTTCAGCTGACACAACACATTTCATTCTCAACAAGGATTACAAATATCAAGAGTGTTATAAAATATGTCATAACTTGTGATACTTCACTGTATTAAATAGTGTATAAAATGATTCTGTTTATGTCAAAGTATAGTTATTATATAGTATTATATAGTATATTTAGCAAAGAAGTAACTGCAGTGTAGTGGCACTTTCAAAATAAGAGGTCAGGTAAAAAAACTGATGAGGGATAGTGAGAGAAATAGTTAAAGGGTAAAGGTAAAGGGTAGCTATGCAGACTGAAGCAAACATACAGCAGCACCTTAGCAGCTGTGTATGAATCATAATCATAAATGGCCACACAGCAGGTGAGAGAAGTCAGAGGCTTATTCAAAATTCAATCAATTGATCAATCATGATAAAATATTGTCTCAGTTTATAGATTTGAGTCTAAATTTTTGTTGTGATCACCTGACATTACTCAGACATGGGAATAATAAGATGAATATGTATTATGTAACATTATGTCCTGGATAGGCAGCTACAAACATAACGTTACAGCTAGCACTAGCGTGTTAGCTAATAAATGCACCCAGAAAGTTATGACTAAAATCATCTTACTTAACATTATTACTCCTAACATTTATTCTTTTCAGACACAAATCCATGTCCCAGGCCTGTGAAATGACAGTTTTGTTGTTGTTGTTGCTATTGTTCTTACTAACAATATCAGTTGGTCTACAATTAAACTTCAAATTAGAACCGTAACTCATTAAATCATCCAACACAGTAAGATCTTCAGTAGGTGATGTAGTTACAGGCTTCTGATGTCTGGCCACAGTAACATATATCGTCACTGAGTGAGTGTGTAGTGGCTGGGAAATCCAGTCCCACTGGTTAATGTTAACTTTTCCACGTAACACTCCTGGTCCTACAATGTGAGTAACTGTACATATTTTCATGTAAAACTGTACATTTTTTCGATATTAAAATACAACAACAAAACTCACTATCCAGTGTTAGTGAACGAGTTCAGAGGGTTATTTTGCCTCTGCCCAAAAAACCTCACAATGTTTACTAACTGTAAAGGGCCCTAAAGAACATTTTGATAATATGTGTTTATGCTGAGAATGAACCTGTGTTTTCTGTGGATTGAGTTTTTATCAAGACTTTTTAATTATTTAACTTTTATTCTTATACGTTTAAAATGTGTCTGCATAATTAAAAAACTTTTTTTGGCAATTTAAAGATTTTTGGTGGGTAATAGTCTGACTCTCAACAGAGGAGGACATGAAGTGTGTGTACAGTGGACAGACAGCGACTCACTCCCTATTCACTCATTCACTACTCCTTTTATAATGTGCACTCAGCAGTCCACTCACTAGTGAGCATCAAATTGAGATTTCTTACAGCTGATAATCAGCATCATATTGCATCATCACTCATAAGGGATGGAGCCTGCAACTATCATTTTCTTATGTTACAATGGGAAGCAGTGCATTGTGGGAATTTTAGCAGAAAGTAGTGTGTGTATCATGTCCTTTTTGTGTTTGCTTCTTTAGCATCTGGTTTGTCTTAACTCTCAAACAGCAAAGATGCTTTTTTCTCAAAGTTATTGCGAAGTTATGTCTTCAGGTGCAGGAAACAACTTTCTGCCAAAGAAAATTTCATCAATCTCCCACTGAATGCAATTCACATTGCTGTCAGCTGCACGGTGTGAGTGCCGCACGCTTGTTAGTCGTACAGATATTCATTAGGGCGAAGCTGAACACAACCTGTTTTCTCATTGCACGGTCACCTACACCAGGTGACATACATTTCTGGGAAACTCATTGAACTGTTGACTTCCCACGTATGTTCCCACTGTTCTGTGTATATAGGTGTGGCAATAGAGATTAGTGATCTTTGCAGAGTTTACACAAGGATATGGGAAAACTAACCACTGTAAATTAAGTTACAGTTTTGAATAAACACTATGTATCGGAACTTATAATACACAAAGAAGTGTTTTGTTTAAAGCTGAAGAGCAAACCAAACTTTTTTTTTAGTAAACCCGGAATCCAATCACACCTGGAGGTGTGGATTAGACCTATAAAAAACTCTCAAATGCTTGTTCAGGCCTTGTTCAGAATGTTTTTCAAGTCTGGACAGCAAAAACATGAAATCTGACCTTTTCAAAACTGATTTAAACCAGATTTGGAGAGGACACACTGTTTGCTGAAACCGGATCTCAAATAGTCTTTTTGCTTCCCTTGCTGCACGACAAAGCTAGTCATAACTACAGCATGAAATGTGGCCATATATACCACTCTGGTAGTTTTTCTTGTGCGACAAGGAACTCTGCATCGCTGCTTTTGCTTGGAGAGCGAGCTGGCAGCTCCATTTTCCTCGCATCTGTACCCATACATAAGTAAATGTACGTATCTTGTAATAAATTGTGTCGACACTCTGCCTAAAAAGATCTGACTTGCCTGTGGTCTGAACATAGCCTAAGAGTCTGATGTTCAGAAGATGGATCTATGTCTCCCAAAAAGTAGATCTCAGAAGACCCAGGATCAACTCTTGATTTGTATGAGACTGGATAGGTTTAACTGTAAAGTAAAATAGATTCTGACTATTCATCAGGCCACAGTTGTACAGTGGATACTCTCCATAGAAGTAAAGAACCAGATTATTACATGGAAGTACAAGCTGTGTGCACTGTATAGAGACCATTGTGCTATTTTGTCATGGACTGACGCTATCAACAGTATGCTAAATTAGATTACATAATTGCATTGTATAAAAACAAACTGTGAAAATTAATATTTAATGGAAAAAAAGGGAGTTCTCGTATGGGTCAAGGCCGCTGCACTGATTGCACTGATTTTATTGATTGAAAACGAAATGCAGGTCGAGCTGAAACAAGTGTGTAATTCAACAACAGCCATGTGGTAATGGCAGAGAGTCCATGACCCAACTCAGCAGGAGAGAGAGAGTGATTTGCAGTCCAAGTAATCTAAAAAGCAACTGGAAATACTTCTAATTTAGCACTGCTCACTGAGTGTTGAATGTCTGTTCTGGATACAGGAACATAGGTATTTAGTTGTTTTATATGACTTAGAGGTACTGTGTACAGCAGATCTGTTAAAAGACATGTATCCATACAGATAGTTTTGTCTATTGATGTAGTGGTTTTCCCTCTTGACATTGCCAAATGACAGCAGCCATTGGGTCCAGCAACCTAAACAGAAAAGAGCAGTTAAGATGATGGGTGGATGGATTTCATAAACTTGACATGTAAAATAGATATTTTAATGGTTCAAACCTATGTAATGTTTGGCTAATTTTGACATTGCTGGTTTTGACTTTAGTGGAGCTGTGCTGCTCCTTATTAATTTTGGTAACATTTAGGTTTTCTGAACACATATAGAGACCTACTTTCCTGAAGCCAGGTGCAGTCATAATGCAAGCGCAACCTCTCTGGGCGATGGCGTTATGGGTGTGCCCTACGATCTGCAAGTTTTGTGACCACCAGCACTGCCGTTGCATGATGCAACCAGGTGCAACGCAGAGGACGGGTAGAATACATTATTACCTAGTATGTGCAGGTGGAGGTGGGATAGGAGTCAATAATGACCAATCATATCAGTTTGTCTCAAACATTTAAGTGAAGAGGGGCTGAAGTCTTGGGGAGAGAGAAAAGTGAATTTTATGAAAAAAAAGAAAATTCAAAAATTAAAACAACACTAGAATTTAATATCTTATCTGTTAAAATAAATGTATTGCGTTGATAAATATTGCCATAAATATGCAGTCAAAGAATTAACAGATGACGGCTAATAGCTGAATAGCTGTTTACTGTGATAATTAAATTTACCTCAAAATGTATTTACCCTCATCTTCTCAATGACTAAACAACAATTTATGTCATTTAAATGCAATAAATAGATGAGTAACTGTAAAATATCAGTCTCCATTTATACTGTAGATCAAATACTATAAAGTATATATGTAGTTATATTTATCAGATACTAACAACAATGTGGCAGCATTGCATAGTCAGCAGGATACTGGCATTGATTCTATTTGCAAGGAAAAAACAAATCGACTGTTTATGCCTCTGCACTACCAGTGTTTTCCTATTTTATTTTATTTTATTTTACTCTATTTTATTTTATTATATAATTGCACATTAAGTATTCAGCACTCTAAGCATTATCGTTCACTGTTTAGCAGCAGTACTAATCCTGTGTTTACTTATGGTCGGGTGCAATAACAGGTAGAGTCAGTTCGAGATTGATTAAGGATATTAATAGGTTGGTTCACATTGACGTTTGCTGGTCTGCACAGGGACACATCTGCAAACTGGACAGAGGCTGTATATAAGGAGATATATAAGGAGATATAGTGACTGGCCACTTTATTAAGGTTAGAATTTCTCAGTCTTTAACTTGAAACTGTCAGACGTGATAATTCTTCTGTATGTCTACTCATACTGGAGTGCATTGTATTATTATTGAACTGGAGTATGTTATATTAATAGGTGTCTCTAATGTTTTGGACCACTCAATAGGGAGGCCAAAACATTAGAGACACATCTTAATATAATCCAGTCCAGTCCAGTAAGACGCCACCATCCACTATGACCTCAATAAAAAACATATGCCAGGCAGTGGCAGGCAGCCAACGCAAACGCTATTTGTGTCCAAAATGTGCAACAAAATTGCACGTCACCCCCTGATCTGCATAAACACAGCCTAAACCGTGCTGCTTCTCGCACACCGGTGCAATCAAGTTCACCCGGTGCCACAGAAATTGCAAAGAAAGAATGTCTGAACAGAGCATTCGAACATTGCTTCTGCAGGAAACTAGGGCGCTTCATTCTAAATGTAAAAGTGGAATCTAGAAGTGTGTGATATTTGAATACAGAATCAACTGTATAGACACTTAGGTTTAAAATGAATCGACCAACAACATTAAAACATAAGGTGGAAGAACATATGATAAGTTTTCAGTTTTTAAATGGGAGTTAATTAGCAATATATCTACTATAAAACTGCTTGTGACACTTGTCCCAACATCAAAGTTTATAAAATTAGTAGCTGCATGCTAATACATAAAAAGTCTGGGTGTAATCATCATCACACATTGTTTCATTTCCAGCGGTAAATCTGCTGCTATAATCACAACAAGCTGCATTATGTGTCTTGCTAGGATGCAAATCTAAATCAATGTAGCAGCAATGACTAAGCATGTTTTTGACAGAACTTACATATCGTAGTGGCAGAGTAGAGTGAACTAACCAGAGAGGACAATAGTCTCCAGCATAGAGCTGAATGAAGCAGATCAACACCATAAGGATAATCTGTAGCTGCTCTGTTGCATCTTCTCTGCAGGACAACTGGAGATTGTTATTCTCCACAAGGGCAGAATGATCATCTTCCTTGGGTTTTATATTTACCACTGAGCACATTGCTGTTTTGACACAAAGTGGAAAAAACTATGACACAAAAGCAACAGCATTACTGAACATATAAATGAGTAGGGAGCTTTTAATAACAGAAATTTGGTACACTCAAATAAATAATCATGCCTAAAATGTTGACTTCATACATTTTAATTACAACTACATTTTCCATGTAATTTCATTTTAATTTATATAAATTCAAGGTAAGGAGTCACATTTCATACAATGTTTTGGCCACCCTGTTTAAAATGAAGTTGTCCAAAACAGTGGAGCCATAACAGAATATGATGTACTCCAGTATGTCTTCATCTTCCACTATGTCCTCAATAATACATACTGTATATAGTTCAGTTACCTCCTTTCTGAGAAAACATAACATTGTAAAAATAGAATTAATGGCAGATCTGGTGTACTGCATTGCATTAGATTGTACAGGTGTACCCAATAAAGTGGCCTGTGTGTGCATAATGTTTACCAGTGTACAATACATTATTGCTAATATAAAATGCACACACATATAAAAATATACCCAAATAATCAGGTTTGTGCTGTAAAATAAATCAATAAATCAGAGTGTTAATACTGTGGATTGAAATGAATAATAATATAAATAATAAAATGTTCAGGTTTATGCAACATTGTCAGAAATGTTGTGAATTCCTAAAACAAAAACTCTGATAGTGCACTATCCTTTCAAAAGTAGTTGGGGAAAAACAATACTAAAACTAACACTATTGGCTGTTGTGAACCCAGAGATTATTGTAGAAAGGCAGCAAGTTCATTCAAGGAAACTATGTAAAGCCACCTGATACAACAGTGGCGTGGTAAATAAATGACATTTTCTTAGAAATCAAAGATACAGAACAGTCTTTCATATATGGGATACCAGGATTGTTATGGAGTTGTGGCAGACCCGTCGCTGCACCTGCACCATCCCAGGTTAATGTTCTTCTCTTAATATTTCCTGTCAGATTAAACTTGTATGTCTCTTTGCTGACATCATCATCAGAGAAATCACACTCTGTGGTAGCTACTGAGGTTCTTGTGACTTCCCTATAAATAAATGTCATTTTCATTTCAATAAAACACAAATGTATTCCTAATTTTGAAAACAATAACAGCCTGAAATGCTGCAGCAAACATTATTCAGTTGATTTGTGTTGAGATATAGCATCTGCAATGTGTTAACAAAGGCTGCACCTTACCCCACAGTGTTGATGTGTGCTTGTATGTGATGAGGGGAGGCACGAAAACATGAGGTGTTGTAGCTAAGTGAGGGCAATGATGATAATACAAGGCCCAGACAACAGGAGCATGATTACCACAACAAAGATTCTAATGGAGGGAGAAAATAGATCCTTCAGACAATTTGCTATACAGTAGCTCTACCATCTGCAACCGACACACATGATGTGTGACATATTCATGCAAATAGACACACACGAACATTTTTAACATTGTCATGTCGGAATCATTCAAACGGACAAGAATAAAATGTTTGGAGCTTGGTGTTTTGCTTTTGTCGCCCAGCGTGACGTGCAGATGAGAGATAATGTGTGAACAAGATCATTAACAAACAATCCGCTGTCATTTGTTGAGTAGGGAGCGCATACAGTATCTCATAAATGGACAGCTACAGTAGCTGCCTAAATGACCCTGATGTATTTTTGGAACGTGAAACAACTGAAAACAAACACTGCACATCCAGAATAATAGTGATAATTACAAGTTATGAATAAAAAGGAAAAGTATAAGAAAATAAAAGCCCTATGTAAGACCTGAAACATCATAAACATGGTGTAGTTCCCACTCTCATGGTGAAGCGTATTAGCCAATTCCTTCAACATGTTAGAGCCTAATGTTGTTGTATTTGATGGATGCTAACAGAGATGTCGAGAAAGGTCCAGAGCATGACCCATGATAACTGTGTGTTTACACAGAGGTACTGCACAGTCAGTATTTTGTCAGATTTCTGTATTCATTGTGGTTTGCATTTTGTACAGAATTTTGTACAGAATTATAAATGTGATATTGTTATTGAGTGTGTATGTGTGCGCTCTTTGTTTCGTCAGGAATAATAATAATATTTATTTGTGTATTTATTTGTGTCCTTTTTTGTCTTTTTTTTCATAGTTAGATTCTGGGCACATAAAGCATCCACACTAGCACCTTCTGCAGTTGTGCTTCTTTGCTCTCCACACACATGATAATAGTAATAGTCCTACAGCTCTAAACTTTCTGAGAAAAACTGGCGTAAATGGATCAGATTCTGACAATAAGAATTCAGTTTGCACAGTTTGTTAAGCTCTGAGAAATTCGCTGCTTTTGTAGTGATTTTCTATGGGAAAAATAGTTTTCGGGCCAGCGTGTATCACATATGGAAGTCATAATAACAGAGTTTGGCCATTACACTAAAATTGCTTTCCACACTGCAGTGTCAAATCTAGGCATGCATTTCTGGTTTGAAGGTATGCTGAGGTCTTAAAAAGTCCCGATTTGAAAACCACTAAAATTGTCCATTATACTGTTCCTGTAATATCTTCTGGTATACAACTTGTCTAGTGCGTAGTGTAATGTGACCCCAGTCAGTGAGCTCTGTATGATGACTGAAGGTGGTGAACGCCGAACATTTTCTAACCAACTACAAAAGTTAGCATGTGTAGCATTGGTGAAATAGATACTAGGCCTACAACTGAGGCAGATAACATGGCATATTAATGTATGTGTGTAAACTAATCATACAAGTCGACACACTCTCCATATGTGTGTCTACATCAGCATTGAAATAATAGACTCAATATTACAGCATTATTTGTTCTTATAAGTCTTATATATGTGTTTGCATAAAATAAATTAGATCATTTAAAACACTGTATTTATGATAATACAGTAGTCTATAAGCACACACATTTTTGCAGCACAGTTCACTGTCGTTGCAGATGAGTTAATACAGTAAAATTGTGATAATGTTGCTTAAAGTTATCATATCGTCAGAATCTCACACTCGGCCATGCTGAGACTGCATGGGGCAGCAACAGCATTAATCACTGTCAGTGGAAATCCAGTGTAGTCAGTACAACCCACTGTGCGAGACAGAGACCAGCAATGCTACTGGTTAAAGATGAAGTAAGCTCAACGTTATGCAAATACACTGTGATGAAGTTCAGCTTCCACTTTTGTTTATTACATTACATTATCAGGAAAATAAAACGTCTTGCACGAACAAACTGCCAACACTGTTGCCTGGAGGTTACAGATAGAGAGAACAACTGTCCATTACAGCTTAGTATGTAAATAAACTCAAAACAACAAACTAGAGCAACACAATTAATCTAGTCGCAATTGTGATGTCAGTCTGTCTCATTACATAGCCATAAAAGGCTGGGATTTAATTAAATTATACGCATGTGTTAACTTCACAACAACTTCTGAGTTTATGCGACGTTTCCTTATTTATCAATGCTGCTAATAAAGATGGTGAGTCAGTGTCTGTGTAAAAAGACACTGACTCACTCACTCACACTGTGGCCACATAACGTTCCTATGTGACTTTTTTTTTTATCACTTATTACTTTTTTTAACCTAGCCTAACGCATTTTGACTGGGCACTAGTGCTGAACGATTAATCTAATCACGTCACAATTGCAATACCAGCCTATGGGATTACATAACTGTGAAAGGCAGCAAATTAATTAAATACGTACAATATTTAAACCTGCTGTCTTTAAATGCAGTTGTGTGTTATCTTTGCTCCTAATAAAGATGACCAGTCTCTGTTTGTTTCTTTGTTTTTGCAACTTTTTCGCCAGGCATTAACTACTTTACATCAAGTGAGTATTTAAAATATGTCAGTGAATGTTTCTCTCCTGTGGCTGTGACTTGTAGAAGTGTGAATGAGCCCAAACAACCATGATTTATCCCCGCTGTCATTAACCTCTGCTTTGATTTTGTTAAACTTAATTTTAATTTGATGTGACTATTTAGGTGTAATCTTTTTAAGTTTAGTAGCACGAGATATTTCCAATGTTTATATTCACTCTGTCAATAATATGTGTATAATATGTAATATTTACTTGAAACCAAGCCAGTCATGCAGCCCTACTGGGCAGTTTCATAAGTATAATAAAGGAGTGGCCGTCTCACACTGCAAGAAGTATGGTGTCTCCTGCACATGATGATGTGGAGCTTCCTCTGTGTTAGCAGCCTTGCCCTCTGTCTTGCAGTATGGACTACAGAAAGACGTGAATGTAATGTTTGTGACGTCATCTATAGATGTTATAAAGGGACGTTTTAAAGCCTGAGCTCCTTTCAAATAGCACAACAGGAACCTGTCAAGGAGATGAAAAAAAATCTCCATATTCATTGTGTTTTCAGTCAGTATGAGTCAATTTAGATCACTGCTTCAGTGTGGGTGTTTCTAATGTGTACGTGTCATGGTAACTTCACAGGATGTGGATGAAGTTTTTTTTCCCCTTAATGTGTTGTAGCTCGAGCCTAATACAGCTGATAATAATCACAGAGAGAACAAGATTAGGATGTACTGCTCCTCACTGATGCATCTTTGCTTGCAGAGCAGAGAACACTAGCTACCACAGCAGACAGAAAGAAAACATAGAATTGGCACTGCTTAGTTTACATCCAGTTTCAGTTAGAGCAAAGTTAATGTTTAGAGTATTAATAAGAAAATCGTGTAGTACTTGCAGGTTTTCATTTGGGGGGTGAGAGAAGTTGGGTCTTTATAATTTCCCGTGGGCTTTGGTTACCACAATAATGTGTTCAAAATTGGAAAAATCTGGCTAAAGAAGATAAACGTTGAAAAAGATACAGTAAATGACTTTATTAATCTCCTGTTGAAAATCTAATTAACTCTTGTTGCGTCATTTAAAAAGACACAGCTTCAACAGACACTTCATCTCAAATAGTCATTCTGAGATTAAGCTTCAAATGCATCTTGGAAACTATCTCTGTTGCACTGCCTGTGTCCGAGGGGAAGCTGGGGCACTGGTCTCATTGGTATGTGCATGCTGTATTTGTTGTTAGTGTTCTCAGACTCAGTCAGACAGGGATACTTCTCATCCATTAGGCCATCGTTTTATTGTTTATTTGATCTGAACAAGGCTATATCATGATAGAAAATGGTGAAAATATTAAATGTGCAGTTGATGTCTTCATATCACTTGCTATGTCTGACCATCAGTCCAAAACCATAGACCATAGTTAGCCCACAAACAAATACATTAGGGAAACAGTTTGAGAAGTTGCAACGGTAAATATTTGGTTTGTTTTCTGTGTGATGAATTTAAACCTGCATTAATACATATTTTATATTAGCAGTGGATGAAATGACTCTGCTTGTAGGAGGGCTCAATCATAGTGACAAACCCACAGAGAATTATCAGCCTACACTGTGCCTCCTCTCAGCTCTAAAGTATTTACAGAGAGACAGAGAGAGAGACAGAGAGAGAGGGACAGAGCTGAGAGAAGACAGAAACACAACTCAACATAATAATAGATGATAATGTTGTAAGAAGAAAATAAGCTAAACACTTGTATAAGAGTTTAATGTAGAATCAGAGCATTTGTAAGTCAAGTGTCTTTGCTTGTTTTCTGCTTAGTGTTATGGAGACACTGTTGAGGACACCTCCCTGCAGTTTCTATCGCATTAGCTTCACATTTTGCTCTAAGGTCTGTCTGTTGAATGTGGAACACACTGCAGTTTTATAATGTGTTATGATCCCTTCTTCACCTTTTTATTTCAGTTTTTTCCCTGTTCATTACCTTCTCTGCTCCACCTGACCACACTCCCTTTGTCCGGACTCTGACACACACACATAACATACATACACATATACATTCACTCCCTTTTCATGGACACTTCTCTGCCCTGTCTCTCTGACACACATTCACACACTAGTTTATCTCCCTGATCCACTTTGCACACCTCATCAACCTCATGCTCTTCACACGTTTCCTCCTCCCTCTCTTTGGTTGATTATTCCTTTTATGATCACTTTCCTCTCTTCCTCTGCTCACTCTTTTGTTAATCACTCTGATCTGTCACACCTGTTTTCTCTAGAAGCACTCTGAATCCTCCACTCCCTTGCCAGTCTGGATGCACTAGTTTATTGGTCGCTACCTTTTACCCACTTTGCGCCTGATCTGGTTTTCTGTTTCCCGCAACCTTTTCTGGACCTGCTACAATCCTTAACATCAGTTTTTGTAAGTTGCTTGATTACTTCAGTTAAGTTTATGCTTTCTGAGAGTTGGACCCTGATCCTTTTTGTACCCTCAATGGCTAAGTACCTGATCCCTCACCTAATCCTAAAATGGCTCTGTCTTTGCATATCTGGCTGTTTAATCAACCTTTCCCCGTCCCTGCTCACTTCACTCTGGTCCACCAACTAAAAATGCTATTAACCCAGGACACCACCATCTAACCAGGCACCCGCCATCTTGTGTGCCACTTGCCATCGTAACATAATGTTGTAACATGTTAGTGTTATCCTGACATGAAGTTGCCAAGTAACTTAACATTGATCATAATTGAGATTTCTGAATTGTGTTGATAATCTGAATCATTAATGGACTCTCCCTTACCTTTTGTGTTCTGGATTGTGTCTACTTCCAGCTGTACAAATTTCATGACTTTCAGGAGAAAAGCGAGCTTTGTCTGAGTATAATCATCCATTCACACTGGGCTGAGGGCAGAGCGGCTTAAACATATTGATTGGTCAGAGAGCTGTGAGAGAGCCACAGATAAGAATCAGACATCCAGCTGCATTATGGAATTGGGTGTGATGGTAATGATAGTGATGGTCTCAGCTCACTGTGTCTAATTTATTATTTTTTTTTTTGATTGCAATTGCCTGATGTTGAAGTTCATGTATTTTGATACACTCCATTGATTTCTATGATGGACTGGAGATTTGTTCGAAGTGTTTTCCCACCTTCTGTCCTGTGAACTAATCTGTGAATGAATCAAACCTTCTATTTCTGGGTTGAATATTTTTTTCAGGCTTCATAGGTTTTTCTGAGATCTGGTATGATAGTCTGTCTTGAACCCTAATCACTCCAGGCAGCATGAAATAAATCTGAAGGAGAAAAGGAAGCAAAGAGACGTGAGGAATAGTTAGAGACTCAATTACTCCTTCATTGCCACTTGAAGAACATGGCTCGTATGGCATGTCAGTGTCCACAACAATCACGAACACATGCAGAGAACAAATGGTTGCAAATTCTCATCTGTTTTCCTCATAAGTCGTTTGCAATCACAAAAAAATTCACGCTGTATTAGTTTAAGTAATATTATGAAAGTAGGTATAAACAAAAAATCATGACACATGTTGGAAATGATCACTGTTATGAAGAGGAGCAATTTTTTTACAGTTGAATGAAAAGATTTGCCTGCTGTGAAGGCACTAAATATAATGTAAACCGACTTCCTTATGCTGTCTCACAGACCAGGGTTTAACAATGGATTCTAAGATAAGACACTGTCATACTGTTACTTTATTTTTAAGGTTGTTTAATGAATAATGTTACTGCTGAGTTCTGAGTTTGACATGTTAGCCTACAAGCTAACATTTCGAAGCATCAGTTTTTATCCTAATGTTAACTGTGTGAGTTAACCCGTGCAGTGGCATGGTGGTGCAGTGGTTAGCACTGTCACCTCATAGCAAGAAGGTCCTGGGTTCAATTCCTGGGTCTTTGTCTGTGTGGAGTTTGCATGTTCTCCCTGTGTTTGCGTGGGTTCTCTCCAGGCATTCTGGCTTTCTCCCACAGTCCAAAGACATGTAGTCAGGTTAACTGGGGACTCAAAATTGCCCAGGTGAGAGTGTGAATGGTTGTTTGTCTATATGTGGCCCTGTGATAGACTGGCAACCTGTCCAGGGAGTACCCTGCCTCTCACCCATATGACAGCTGGGATAGGCTCCAGCACACCCAACCTGCTCAATTTGTAATAATGGCCTGTTTTTCTGCTCTCAGACCTGCCTGTTGCCTCTGATTCCCCCTGCGGTCAGTTATCTGATCTGCTTTTTATTCTGACCAGGATTTGGACTTTGGAAAGTAATTGGATTAAGGATATACAGACTCTGTTACCTGTGCTTCCTGCATGACAACCTGGATTTGACCTTTCATAATGTACCTGTAAACACGTTTGTGGATCTGTCATCTGGACTTGTTTTCTCCCTATGATAAGCAGTTGTCAGTTGGTTTGCATTATTCTTACCACAGTTCTACTTAGAGATATTAATGGCAAGTGTTATGTGCAAATTGTGATGGTGATTGTGATAAAGTGATGTATTCTCCAAGTAATCTCTACAGAAACCCTATCTTGTGTCAGACTCTCCTGAGGCTGCCACATTGTCATCCTGCAACCTGGAAGTGATTACAACCACCCTGACGTACTTCCTGCAGTACTTCCTGCTTCCTGTTTCTCCCCAATCACCAGTTTCATAGCCCTCATAAATAAGTAGTCAAACCCGCATCATTAAACATTTACTTTTATCTACAACTGGTTTCCTTACTGTGCACATGACAATAAACATTTTGAATCTTGAATTTCTCTCTTGTGTTCAGGTTCACAGTTCACTTGTGATCCACCTCTACGTACCTGCTGTGTTCCTGGTTCCTGCTTCCCCTCACCTGCTAATTTCAACCTTACATTTTTACATAAACATCTCAAACTCAGTCTGAGCTTGCCTGATTTTCATTCTTCTCTAACTGGAAGTTTCATCTCATACCAGCTGCTACTGACAGTAAAAAGTGAAAACAAAAGAAAGGATTGGACTGAGTACCAGTTGGAACCAATTGGTGAGTACCAAGGAAATCCAGTCCTGCTGGTAAATTTTAACTTTTTCTAATAACACTTCCAGACCTATAGAGTGAGTTACTGTATATATTCAAATAAAAATGCATTTTATTCAGACATTTTTCGAATCCAAGCCAAAACAAATCTCCCCAGAGTTATAGTGAATGAGTTTAGAGGGTTATTTTGCCTCCAGCTATGCCCACCCACCAAACAACTGTACACTGCTTACTAACTGTGAAAGAGTTGGCATCTGCAATGTAGTATAATTACCAATGAAAAAAACTACAGATATGGATTGGTCACATTTGTGGTTAGGAGCCATTCAACTTACAGCGCATCTTTTCACTAATGTTGTAGCCTATCTGCAACTCAAAAGTCACATTTCTAAATACTAAAGCAAAAGTTAGAAATATGCTACTTGTTTTCTCCCTGAGCGTTGGATAAGAAGATTGAGCCTGGTCTCTTGTTTTTGTCAAATATAAAGCTAGTTAGCTTAGCTTAGCATAAAAGAAACAGGAAATAACTAATCTCTCCGGTACAGTGGTGGAAAAAAAAGGTTAACCAGCACCTCTACTGTTCAGTTATTAATGTGCCACCTTGTTTGTTTCATATGTACAATAATTACCTAATAAAACTGCTATTCTACAGAGAAAGGTTCAGCTGCATGCTGTGGATCTGTGAGCTAGTGGGAGAAGACTAGGGTTCCCAGGGTTGAGGTGCATCACTTTATTTTCTGCTGGTATTATAGCATAACAGTACTTTAATATAAAAATAAAAATTCAAGAAAGCCACAGACACAATAAGCAAAACTTGTACTGTTACAAGTTAGAGTCACTGTTTCCTTATTTCTACTCATTATGTCACGTTAACACATTACATACATTTCTCCTTAGTATACAGACATGACAGTGGTTCATTTTCAATCTTCTCATTTCTTTGGCAGAATATAAAAATGCATATTTCACATAACTATCCCTTTATGACCTACATTTAGAGATTTTTACTTGAACCAGTTTTTCAACCTCTTCACCTATTACATTTTATTACAGATTTTTCCGCACCTCTTATTCGGACACATCCTCCTTTATCTTCTTTCCTTAGCCTCCCTCTCTCTCTCCTCCAGCCTCTTCTCGTCACATGGTCTGTGGCTGCAGATTTAGGAGAGTGATGAGAGGATTAACTTTAGATTTGGTTTGCTTTTTCTCTGCAGAGCTGAGGGCCATGTGCTTGAAAAAGCAGACAGACAAGGGAGTATAGATTTTCTTTTGCAGCCAGGCTTAATAACTCTGTCACTTTTATTCTGCTTTAGCACCCGCTCTGTAAGCCACACAGGAGCTTTTAAAAATGTTTAAAGGCGATGCATGATGTACAAGCTCGTAATTCGCAGTGCCATTGAAAATTAGTGGTATCATTTAAAATGATGACCCAACAAGGCTAAAGCAGCTGAGTAACAGATAATGAGCTGCACTTCATTTTGGTTTCCTCCTTTCTCCATTTCTCTGTGGAAGCAGCTCTTATAGCTTGCTTTCATGGTGTGCAATAACCATTCTTAAAAGGTCACATTTGTGGCACTTTTGCAAAGCTAATTAAAACCTTAAAAATTACAAGAAGACTGTGTTAACAAAATGTGTCTCAGCATGTCAGATAAAGCCCTGAGGATTAAGAAGCCTCTGCTTTGTACTGCCATCTTGAATTTTAATAAAACTTAATAGATTTTTCTTATTATCATTTTATTCATCCATTGTTTTCTTGCGTTTTCTAAAATGCCAAACTGGGGAAACAATAATATGCTGTGATATTTATGCTTAAAGCACTGCTTATATGGGCTGTTATATCAAGATAAGGCTTGTGTATTTCTTCAGGTTATTTTGCTGTTGTGATCTGTATTTGAGTGAGGAAGTCATTCTCAATATTTATCCTGGTGACAGCACCAGCTAAGTTATTTTTGCATGCGTTTTGGCATTTGCTATATCTGCCTGTTCTGACATTTTCTCATTCCCTCTCCATTCCTCCTCCTCTTGAAGAGTAATTCAAAAAGCATTTTATTGCTAAATATAGGTCCTACGTCTGAGAGAAGTAGTACAGAAGACTCCAGAGTTACTAAGATCTGCTCACAATCTGTCGTAAAAACTCAACAATAATGAACTTTTAAAAGCATATTTTGATTGTGGATGAGTTATTAGGAATCAAATCACGTCACCAAATATTTAAATAGTCCATTAACGCAGAAAATTAGCTCTGAGATCCACATTTTATTGACAGGTCAATAATGTTTCATTACAAAGAAAACACACTAAAATACAAGAACAAGGAAAATGCAGGAGGTGCTTTAGGTGTTTTTTTTGTTTGTTTGTTTTTTTCTTAGGAGCTACCACAGATTTCTGCTTGTCAGTTGGTTGTAGTCACAGATTTTCACCACGAGTGATTCTAGGGTCAGTACTGTTAACAGCAAAATGATTAACATCATCAACAACTGTAATACATCTGTTTTATTGTATTAAGCTACTCTCTACTGACCATGTTTGATCTGGATGATATCAGGTCTAACATGGAGAAAACATACTAAAAAGTGATCGCTTAGATTACAATGATAATGTTATTGTGTAAACTGTTCTGTACATAAACAATATTAGAAAATCACTGTCTTTATGAGCTATAAGCATCAGAAATAAAATTAAAATATAATATATAAGCTGCCTTGTTGTTATCATTGTAGTCTTGACTGCCTGACCACTTACTCCCCTGGTTCTTGCTCTCTCTCTTTGTGTTCTCTCTCCTTCTCTCTCTGTCCTCCTCTCTACCTCTTTGTGCTGTCAGCCAACCCATCATATTTAGTGTGACCTCTGTGGAGGAATAGAATAAAATAGGAGTGGAAGCTCTGTCAAAATCTGAAGAGAAGTTTCTCAGAGTTTCCAGCAAGGACCTGGCTCAGCATCTGGCAGCTTCATGTGGATGCCAATTATCCTTCCATAGTATAGTAAATATCAATCTGCTGTTCTGAGCTCCACAAGTGAGTACAACCAGTAAATTCATTCATCAATACTTGCTTTCTGCAACTCTCTCTTGTGTAGTGATGTCACAGATCCGACCTGGAAGTGGTTTCCAGTCCAGATCTCTATTCCTGTTTCCTAATTCCTGATCTGCCTCACTCGATACCATCTGCTTATCTTTTAATAAAAATAAACAGACTACATGAATATTTCAAAATGATCATGTTTTTATGAATAGAGCTCAGTATTATGTTGTGTCTTCTGATCGACATGACAACAAGATGCAGCTCTGAGTAATATGTAGGACATATATATTATTTCAGACTTTATTGTCTATTAGAAGCACAGCAGCATCTACTGAAGAATAAAAGGCTTACTTGGTATTTGTGACCTTCATGGTTTGTTGGACGTAATATCTACAGCTGTCGAGCAAAAAATCTCTGAACAAAAAGGACAAATAATAAACCTGAGTGGGCTCACATATCAAACATAAAATATCACCAAACAGTCTTTGCCAAGAGGACAGATGGAGTTAGTCTTCTCTCACACCACACTTTACAACTCTTTAACACATTTTATGTCCTAAATTACCTTTGTCTGTTTTAACAGTATTTGTGCTACAGTAAAACTTAGGGCAGACCTTTTTGTCAGCATGACAAACTTTCTGGAAAGTCAGCAACCTTGTTATTGTTATTCTATTTGAACTTATGACCTCTTCTCCAGTGTTAGAGCATTTTCTGTGGTTTCTTTTTCACTTTTGGGTTTTTCAGCTTTTGTGGGCGATGTGCTTGAATCAGAGGGACTTGGTTGTTTTATCCCATGTGACCACAGGGTAAAATCCAGCTTGTGCCTTTTGTGTCTGTGGTTTTGATGACAGTTATCATAGATATTAGGTGGGAGTGTATCAAGGCTTGATCTCACTGATGGAGCAGGGAAACAGGTATCTGATGCCATTTTCTATACAAATTAAGCCAACTCCTCTGTCAGAAGGTCTACAACACCTCATAGTGACTGTGAGGCAGTAAAAGTATTCAAATCAAAATGCAAAACAAATCAAGCTGTATCATTTCAAGCTAAAATATTTGTTGTTCAGTTAAATTGAGTTATAGTCAAGTTAGCTCCTCACTCCTGTCCACAATCCAGTGCAGGTCAGAGCAGCTTGTGCTGAAGACCCTCACAAAAAAAAGTATACATAAAGTTTATTTCTTCAATTATACTTAAGTATACTTCAAGTATAGTAAGTATACTTATGTCTATGTACTTCTAGTATACTTGCGAGTATACTATTTTAATACTTATTGGGGCTAAATATACTTGAAGTATACTACAAATAGACTTTTATATATACTGTTTACTAGTGATGTAATAATAGTATACTTTCTAGCTGATCTAAACATACTTTATCCTACTTTACAGTTGATTGAAGTGCACTTCTGAATAAGTGTTTCCATACAGTATGACTTCCTACCATGTTAATGTTGCACTGAAGCACAGCTAGATTAATAATCTCACCAGTGTAATTGTGGTACTAATACTTTAAGGTCTAAAGTTACTGAGAGGCAGATACTACTGACTGCTCACCCTTCTTAATAAGTTTTTAATGCAACCATTAATTACAGACCATACTAAGACTCTTTAAAAGGCAAAACACCATGTCACATAACAATTAGTGACAAATTATTAATTTATAACATTAATAGTTGATTGTTTATACATTTAAACTACTGAAAGGCATGCTGGGTATTTCTGTATACTTGTCACGATACTTAAGTATAGGCCAAATGTACTTAGACTTTTTTATATATTGTCAGTTTTCAGCAAGTATACTTAAATAGTACTTTGTCTAGTATACCTCTGATAAGTACATAAAAAGAATACTGAAAGTATACTTGTTTATTTTTAGTTTAAACAAAGTATACTAGTAGTATACTTAAATATACTTCTTTTTCGTAAGGGGAGCCCTGATTGCTCAGTTCACATGGTCAGGAACTCCATGTTCAGGGGCTCCAGAGTGAACAAGTGGCTTATGTGTTTAAAAGCAAATGCCCTGAATGCATCAGTGTTCCTCTGTTGCTTGTGAAACAATATGCTTGCAGACATGACAAATACCTGCAGACAGGTTTTTCATTAGGATCAAATTCTCCTCTCCACACTGCTGCTCAGATTTTCTCAGTCATCTTCACTCTACCTCCTTCCCCCACAGGGAGCATCATCTCTCTGGTTTCTCAACCTCATCCTTCCTTTTTGCTTTACATGCCTCCATCTCTACTCCCAATCCTCTCTTTAATTTCACCTCTGCTCTGCTGACACACACACACAGACACACACAGACACACACACACACACACACACACACACACACACACATACCTCTCCTATCTCCTTACTGGGTCATGGTTGGAGGTTATCTGCATTATGTTGAAAGGGCATCATCCTCTCATTTACTCACTGTTGACTTTTGCCACAATGATGGTGTGTCAAGCTTATAGCTAATAGTAATAGTAACCACCTGTTTAATAAAGTATGACCATCAAACCAGCAAAAATTTATTGATGGAAAAATGTATAATGCCATCAGCTGCTCTTGTTGATAGTAAAAGAGCTGTTATTATAAGTTGCGGCACTAGTGTTCTTTTATTCTCTAATGTTCTTTTTGTGAAATGCTGTGTTATTTTTATACCAGTTGTAACGGGACATACACCTCCCGTGAAGTCCACAGAATATTTGTCCAAAAAGTCTTGGGGATAAGATTTTTTTGGCAAAAGTGAGACCAGCTAGGACCCTTTTTTTATTGTTGAATGATGAACATTGACCTTAACTGAGACAAGTGTTGCTTGCAGTTCTTTAGATGTTGGTTCTTTTACGGCCTCTTGGATCGTTGTTGTGCTCTTGGAGTAATTTTGTTAGGCCGGCAGCTCCTGGGAAGGTTCACCACTGTTACAGGTTTTCTCTATTTGTGGATAAATTATAAGTTGCTTTTTGAGATATTTTAGTGTGCTTCACTTGGCCGGCAGCTTTTATTTAAGTGATTCTTTGATTCAACAGGCCTGACAGTAATCAGGCCTGGGTGTGGCAAGAAATTGAACTTGGCTTTCCAAAAAAATGTGGTTAATCTCAGTTCATTCATGATTTAGCAAGGGAGTGAACAGATAGGGTTTGGACAGCTTTATTCTCTAAATAAAGTGCATTTTGTATTTACTTGGTTTATCTTTGTGTAATATCAAAAATTATATCATGATCTGAATCATTTAAGTGACAAATATGCAAAAAAATAAAAAATCAGGAAGATGTAAAATACTTTTCACAGCACTGTAGTCCTCAGTGAGGCTATGCAATGTTTGGGGTCTATTCAGTGCCCCTATAAAGCAGAAAGACAGGATCTCTATCGCTAATATGCACACTTTGAGATTTGTTTATTTATCATTTGTCATATTGTCATCACAGCACTGCACAATGTTATTGCACACAGCAGATTACAACAGTGAACTGGTTTGCAAAGCCAGTCTTTATTCCCTTTTGCCATTTTGCATTTTCCATTAGTGTCCCATCAGAAAACTATACAAAACTATACCAGGGTTACAAAACTTTGGCTGACACATTTTGCCCAGCAGGTTGTGCGTACAGATTGTAACATCAGTGATATAACTTCTGAATAGTATAATTAAATATTAAACATGTAGTAGTG
Organism: Helostoma temminkii; assembly: GCA_900302695.1. Lineage (NCBI taxonomy): Eukaryota > Metazoa > Chordata > Actinopteri > Anabantiformes > Helostomatidae > Helostoma > Helostoma temminkii. The sequence continues at coordinate 84,916 of OMLM01020132.1, read as the reverse complement.
TCTCCTGGCTGTGTGTATGTAGTCAGTCTCCCAAATGGATGACCAGTAATTGCCACACTTCATGAACTGTGATGATTGTTCATTTGCACAGATTTTTAAAGGTTTAATTAATGCCTTTTAAATGTCTTTGTGCACATGAACATGTTATTGTTTAATTATGCAAAGTGCTTTGACTCTGAACCATTTTCATCATGTTCCTTTAATGGATAAATTAGGTCCAGCATTTGCACAATATCACCTAGACAACAAAATTAATTTTTTTATCTGAGCAAGACTCTATTTAATCATTCGCACTTGTTATATATTTTTTTGTTTATATTTTTCATCTTCAGCTTTTGAAACTGAGTTTTAACCTCAACATGGCAACAAGTTGCTATAATGTCTCTCTGCTCTTTAGACTTTTAAGTCTAACTATTCTCTTTTATTACAGACTAAAGCCCTTAATTCAGTCACTCAGCCTCATCCCTGTAGTCTCTTAAGTTTCAGTTCCCTGCATTTCATGGACCTGTGCTGTTGTCTCCACTGCAGACAGCTTCCACATGCTTCACTGGCTGTCTGATAAAAGGGAGAAAGAGTGAGAGTGACAGAGGTGCGTGAAGGAGAGGTAGTGCAGAGGTAGACAGAGATGAGGTGAAAGAAAATGAAAGAGGAAAATGAAGACAAGTAGAAACACTGGAGAAAGACAGTCTGTGCAATTTCATGAGAGAAAAAGGAGAGGGGGTGAATAGGAGGTGGGCAGCAGGTGGAGGGGAGGGAGCTTCATCACTCCCTCATTGCAAATTTTATTACCCATTTTATTCACCTGAGCGACTCATAAATTTCCCCCACCTGTGAATTAAAAAGTGTGTATCACCCTCTGAATTCACTGGCTCTGCTGTGCAATGGCGTCTCTCTCCTGCGTGAAAAGTTCAAATGATATTTGTCTGTTAGGCATGTAAGGCAACAGAGGGTCAGTATTTGCATTGTGATTAAGAAAGATGGGCCCAAAGCTGCTCTTCTCTCCATTACCTGTCTAATTACACCTCTGATGATGAAGGAGAGCAGACAAAACCTTGTTATCTCTAAAAGCCTGATGCCAGTCTGATTTAGAGCAGCAATTCAATTCACTTTCAATTCAATTGAGTTTATTTATATAGTGCCAAATCACAACAAAAATCATCTCAAGGTACTTCATATTGTAAGGTTAAGATCTTGCAGAATATAACAATGCAACTGTGTAGAAATATTTTTTAAAAAAGAGAAGAGAAAGAGAAAAGAGAAAAATACCAAATCATTTTTGGGCAAGCATTATGCAACCGTGGAGAGGAAAAACTCCCTTTGACAGAAGAAACCAGGCTGGTAAGCTCAACTGGTTCTCACGAGTGGAAAGTGTAGAGAGAAAAGAAGAGCGGCACAAAGCAACAGATAAAACACTGGGCAGGTTGGTCGGTCCATTAACTGCACACTGGAAACAAACGGCTCCGAGGCTGGGGATACCTGCAAGATAGAGAGAGGGGAGATATAGAAAATAAGCAAAAAGAGAAAAGAAAAGAAGTTTATGACAATAGTGGAACGTAAATGGACAGAATAAGTAGTGGTCAGCAGCAGCAGACTGTGAGGTTTAAATCAGGAAGGTTTCAATCTTCAGTGGGATTGTTTTAAAAGTGAAAAGTAAGAGTTCATGATGAAATATTATACATATACAAAAAAGAATAAACCACACTTTTCTCTAAAATAACTTAAATCTTACAAAAGAAATAAAGGAAAAACATTTACCAAAGTTTGTTTTGGATTTTTGACTTAAGAGAATATTAAATATATATTTTTAACAGCATATTTCATTCATACTTACTTTGAAGTGGCAGAACTACTATAACAATCAACAATTCTAATCACTACTATACTCAGTGTCTGACTAAATCATCAACTGTCATCTCTCACCGCCAAAAAATACACTATGACAACTCAATACTGGACGCCAACTGGCAGCTTGTACTTCATAAAGAGTAGTGCTGTCAGTCGATTTAAAAATAATCAAGTTAATCACTGTCATAGCCTCTGATTAATCTCCATTAATTGTAATTTTAAATTGTTGGACTTAATATGATAAAACAGCTGCAGTGTTGGAATAAGGAAAGTTGACCTTGACATTTCTTTACTAACAGCAAAAATGTGTTGAATGGAAGGAAAGTTCATTACCGCAAGTGTGTACACAACTTTGGTTCAGAACTTTAAAGATAGAGGTTCAGAATCAACGATTACAACATTAATAATAATCTATTTTTTCTGTAATTAAGATTTGTCAGTTTGCTCACATACTCTTTTAACCATATTATACATCATATTGTCCACTTTAAATATTCAACTATGTATGTGACTAGAAAGAAACGTACAATACTGTTAACCCACATCACTTAGTTTTCAAAGGTAATTGAATTATTCTAAATAGTGAATGAATGAACAGTCACTTTCTTCATGAACTACCAGCATTAAATTAAAATATGACATCTGAACAGCTGCCTTGTCATTATTGCTGTAGTGTTGACTACCTGACCACTCTCTCACCTCGGTCTCTTTCTGCTGACTCCAATCTGCTCTCCCTCTTTCTCTCCCTCTCTGTCCTCCTCTCTTCCTCTTTGTGCTGTCAACCAAAAGGCAAAAACAAAAAAAACAACAACAACCCAACAGAGAATTTGTAATCCAATAAGATGTTTATCAATACATAATATTCTGATCCTATTCTCTCACGTGAGCCTGGCTGTTAACATCATACTTCTAGAGAATTTAATAGAATATTAGTATGTAGTATGTAATTGTATAGTGAAAATAAACATTAATCCGGTCATGCTGACGTATGCAAATTAGTCATGTGGTGTTAAGTTGTGTTCAATCAGAGCACAAGCTGACTTTCATTGCGTATTCACACAATGGACCTTCAGTATAACCAGAAACCTTCTGAGTCATTGTACAACATATTATTTGGCCCACCATGTTTTTGATCAGTCGTAAATATTAAACATAAAAAAAATCTTTATAAGAAACCACTGGCAGCAGCTGATTTTTACTTAATAACTTCTACACAGCACACGCTTAACGATTTTCTCTGCTGACCGGCAGCAGCGACTGACCTAGACTGGAAGCATCTATGTTCAACCAGTCGTCATGATCAAATCACATGCTGTACAGATAAGTTGAGGGTTGTAGGAACCAGGATGTGAACAGGTGAGTTACTTCCAGGTCATGTATTGTGCACTAGAAAAAAGTATTAGATTGAGGTTTGATGAAGCTAAGTAAATTATCAGGGAAGTAATCTGATCTAACTTTATTTGAGTTTATGAAATACAATATAAATCTACAAATGATTGCAATAGATTCACAATAATTAAAAATGTATGTTACTCATATACTCATATTTCTTGACATGTGCTCATTCTTGTCACATCAAAGCTCTACAGGCCAATTAAGGCAGCTATCACAGTCATGATAGCTGCCTTAATTGGCCTGTAGAGGTTTTTTATAGTGCAGATATGGAGCACAATAGGAAACAGAGGAGCCTATCTGATGCTCTGCTGCCAGCTAAACCTGTACGTCCTCTGCCTCTGGCAATGAGTGAGGGAGAATGACATCTGCACCATATGAGTCAGAGTGGTACCTCTGTGGTCGCTTGTGGATTTAGGGGATTACATTTAACCATAAATTGTTTCTGCACTTTATCCTTGAGTTTCCTTTTTGTTTTTCATGCCTTCATATAACTAGGTCAGTCTGCACAGTACTTCAGGCTGAGATTTGGAGGGATTGAGCACTGCAGGCCAAATGACAGCTGCATTATCAGGAATGAGGGCTTTGCGTTCACTGTGTCTGTCATGGAAAGTTTGGAGAATGACCAGAACAAAGATCTCGAGAAACACAAACACAAACATAAACACAAGATCTAGAGAAATTAAGGTTGTTTGGGGAGGAGACTAATAATCATTGCAGTGAGCCACACCAACAAAAGTATTACATGAAGAAATGTTATATGGAAAAATCACATTTGGCCTCATTCAGTACATTGTGTGTGTAGAAACCAGAGTCTACAGATCACATCAATGGG
>OMLM01020132.1:65755-80824 GCA_900302695.1 Helostoma temminkii | reverse complement strand
GGGATTGAGCACTGCAGGCCAAATGACAGCTGCATTATCAGGAATGAGGGCTTTGCATTCACTGTGTCTGTCATGGAAAGTTTGGAGAATGACCAAGACATAAACACAAGATCTAGAGAAATTAAGGTTGTTTAATCATTGCAGTGAGCCACACCAACAAAAGTATTACATGAAGAAATGTTATATGGAAGCATCACATTTGGCCTCATTCAGTACATTGTGTGTGTAGAAACCAGAGTCATTCATCACATCAATGGTTATACGCTAGTTCTGGGCTAGTGCTAGTGAAGGTTCAAAGTTGGTTCAACTTGGGATCCATTTAAAAACTAGTTTGCTTTTTGGAAGTATATCCTTCATACATACATTGTATTTTACCTCCCAGCAGGCTTTGTTTCAGCCTAAGCCCAGGGACAGGAGTTGGTTGTTGTTTGAAATGTATGGACCTCCAAGTTTTATTAATATTTTATTTTATTAATATTATTATTATTAAATAAATAACTGCATGAATAAATAAGAAAAAAAACATATATAACCTGATAATGAAATTGTCAAATAATTTAACACAAGCATTTTAAATACAGTTACATTATTGTGAAATATTTTGTGTTCTGCTTTTAAATGTTTCTTGATGCTGATATTTCATGCTGATTATTTTCCCAATGACATAAATTACTCCGGACACTTTTTATTTAATTAGTTTTTATTTAAACCCTTTTTCCAAAGTCTGCTTTCATTTCAATTTGGCTTTTTTCGTGGTGGCCTATTCAATTCATGGTGCCACTTTTCAGCAATATTACTGTCAATCATAACAGAGCAGAGCTAGCTGTTACTGGCTGCTCTTTCACTCATATATTACATATTTTCCCCTTATTTAATAATATAGTTATTTATTTCATAATGACATTTTTTGTTTACTTCTGAACATTTTGGAGTTCCGTAGAAATGGCTCCACACAACAACACCTCACAACAAAGTGGTAAAAAAAATAAACTTATCCAAAATGCAGCCAAAGAACAGCACCTACACAGCACTGCAGTGGGTGGTGCCCACTGGTACAACTCATCACAGTTAGTTTTATGGCAAAATATAACAAACACTATGTGCAAATACATCATACAGTTTCTGTGTTGTATAACACATGAATTGGTTACACCTTAGGCTTAAGTTCACAAACACAAATACAGTGGCAACAGGCTATTCCCTGCAGGTCAGAGCCGCCTCGAAAATGTTATTACAGTGTTGTTTGGCACGGGTAAGTGCTCCGTAATGTCTTGTTTTGAATGGTTGAGAGTGCATTTAAATGCCCCCTACCAAACCCCTCCACTCCACACTCATCTGAAATCTCATTGTTACCGCATCAGAGCCTCACTCTGTGTTTTCTCCATCTGACTATCTTTATCAGCTTAATCCTTCTCTGTGCTGAGTTTTGCTGAAATTAGCATGTCCATCAAGTAGAGAAGCACTCTGTGCTGCTATTTCGTCCACCAGTTCGGTTTTAACTGAATTATTCTTCTTAAACGGATAGTCTGACATTTGGGGAAATGCAGTGAGCTTATTCATGCCTCCTGAGAGTTATAGGAGAACCTAGCTTATTTTAGCTTAAAGTTAGGAAGCAAAAAGAAATGGCTAGGCTGAGCATTTATTTATTTATTATAAGAATCTGTGTCTGAAAACTAACTAAAACTGTCAGAGAACAGTGTGTATTAGCATACAATAGAAAGTACAGGTACCTCAAAATTGTACTTAAATAGGCCTAGTATTTGGGTCAGTGTACCACTGGCTCCAGTATGATCCAGTGAAGAAGGAAAAGAAAATGTCTTATGCTGAATTCTAATCTCACTCAGAATAATTTGAAATTATTAAAAGCAGAAAGTGAAAGTTTTGTTTTAAAGAGTTTAAAACATAGTCAGCAGCAGTAAAAGAACTCAGTAATAGTAAAGTTCAGGTTTTGTTACTTGCTGAGTTAATTTAGCTATTTTTAGATTGTGGGTTTTTTGTTGTAGTTTTTTTTACTGTGGTATAAAAAAAAAATTTTCACAAACTAAAGCAATAAAATCTTCATATATTCTGTAATTGAACTGCATACATAATGGTAACATTACAAGATATAAAGTGTGGACTCTATGTGATTGTGTGTCTTCACATTGAGGGTTGGTCCAAGTCAAATGTCTGGCTTTGCTGCTCATGTTATGCTTACTGTACAAACACAACATGAGGCTGAAGATTGTTAATCAGATTAACTAGTAAGTGTAGTTTGACTGTAGAGACAGATGCTGAAAGCAGGTTGAAAGGGTCCTGAAAAGATTACTGGAAGATGTGCACCGATGTGGTTTTACAGGGAGTTACATGCTCCTGTCGCTTGATAAAGAACAGCAGGTTGCAGTGGCATAACTATGAGGTATCTGTGTTGAAAGGGATTCAAACTGAGTAAAAAGTCAGAACTTCACAATTCAATGTCATAAATGTAATGAAACAAGAGAAGAAATTAGAGAGAGACTGGGGGAAAATTACAAAGAAGAAGAAGATCAGTCAGAGCCTGTGTTGTTAACAACACTCACTCACTGCTCAAGTTTAAACAAGTTCACTTCCCTTTTTGTCTGAGCAAACTCCAAGGTATTTGTAGTTTGTAGTAATTGTTATGTTACTAATAACTAATAGTTCTTCGACTACAGTTTCATACTTGACAAACGCACGAGACTCATAAGTGAAATACCCAAAGCTCTCCCTTTAAGTGACACAGTTTGGTGTTGATATAAATGTATTCCTGTCTGAGTATATTCCTGCGTCACAGCCGTTCGCAGTATGGCTACGGCTTCATCACATCGCTCATACAAAAAGGAAAGGTCAGGCTCATCCACCTTGTCTAATCAAACATTCATTAGTGTACAATATGTAAATAGGCCTACCAACTCTACACCTACTCTGATGCAAACAGGTTGCAGACTCCCTGTCACAACCCCTTAATTCAACCACATATACACACACTTTTGTGGGGCTTAGTTGCAGTGAACTTTCTTTAGAGGTAATTATACCCCTGTATTCATCTATCTCTGTAATTATACCCGTAGCAGCCTCCCCGCACCGTACTGCTGAGCAGAGAGCCACTGAATCAGTGAATTAACTGTTTTCATTTCCTCTATGGAGAAGGGATCAGGTGTTTCTCTTTTTGCTACGGGAATAAAGAAGGCCTACAACTTCAGTGGTTTTCTTTGGATTATATAACACAACGAGATGCCAAACTTCTTGTATCTCTGCTTAAGAAAAACAAAATTGCAGCTTTAAAAACCAATATGATAACAAAGTTCAGAGTGAATACCTGCAATCACGTATTTGCTAATGACTTTTGCTTTAATGCCATCGTTTTGTAGGAGAAAAAAAAGTATGGAAATTTGATTATAATAATAATAATTTCTTAAATGATCCAAGTTAAGCTTTTTAGAGTGCTCTAAAATCATGTTGTCTTCATACTTGATGGATACGTAACAAACCGTCAGGTTGTGTTTGTGTATAATCAATATACAAAGTGCAAACTAAAGTAATACATAAATGTCTTGTTATTACTGGACATTATAAACACGTTGTAAAAATCATAAATGACATATATTATTGATGCCCTTGGGGGAAATTGTTGTTTGGCTTTACCTCATGATTGAACAAAGTTGATCAAATGCTATAATACACAGTCATTATCACTGAAGTTTCCACTTAATCCTCACTCATGCCTGTTCAGAAACCGTGTCATATAGTTAAAACTTTACAGTAGAAGACTCAGGTAATTAACTTGGACAGTGATAGCCACCATGACTGAGCATATTTACACTAAGCTGAACTGCACCAACAGAAAATCCAGTTTAATTGCTCTGAGCTTTGAGGGAGGCAGGCACATTAGGAACAAATCCACCATGTCTGTTGAAATTACAGTGAACATCTGTGTTCTGTTTTCAAGATGCTCTCAGAGATAGAGAAAGACTGAAGGCTGATGCTAATGAGTTTCTGGCAAAAATATTTTTCTCTTAATGTCGTTAGTGGTTTCATTTATTGTTAACTGAGGACACTATAAACAAACGCGTATGTCTTTGTAGTTTGTTTTCCTGTTCAAGTTATTTGACATAAGAGATGGATGAATTAAGTGTAATGTGTAAACGAAAGGATCTGAGCAATTTCGACCAGGGATGAATTATGATGGCTGACTGAGAGCATCTCCAAAACATCATGTGGGTTGACCATGGTGGTTAATGCCTAACAAAAAGGGTCCAAAGAAGGACAGACAGTAGTTTTTGATGCTCACGGGGAGTGAAAAATCTGATATGATCTAAACCGGGACTGTTTGCTTGTGTCTTTAAACTAAAACATAATTTTCAGTTTCAATGTTATCTTTGTCAAAGTTGGTAACTTAATATTTTTTTTTTCATTGTTTATCTCACTCGCTACACGTATTACTCCTCAGCTTCCTCTATAATACTGATCACTTCTATGGTTTTTGAGTGGACTTAGGTTTTGAAATTGCAAATGAATGTGTGGTGTTGAAAAGACACTATGCTGAAAGCTAGGACATCTGCTGCTTCTATTTTCTGTTATTATCTGTTATTATCTCGTTCTCTCTTGTGAGTTATATGGGAGTGCATTACTGAAAACTGTAGGTGTAATTGTGAGTGTGAATAGTTTGTTTATAGCTGCTTTCACTCCAGACATTGTCTGGACAATCAGTTCTGGACATTGTGCAGACACTGAGTTGTGCATTCACACATGCAGCACACAGCAGGAGACAGTCCAGATTAGATGTGTTCTCATTTGGGGGGAAATTGGTTTTGGTGAGGGATGGTCCCTGGGTAGAGTGTGAAGAAAAGTGTAATACAACAACATGGTAATTTATTTTCTATATTTTTTGGTGTTTTCCTGGGCGGATCCACTGAAAAGAAACACCATCTCACTCACTGTGAATGCTTTACGTTCTAGATGTCTAGAGAAGTTCAGGGTTCATGTGTGAATGCATTTGTTTGGCTGCATGAGTAATAATAGTCACACCCCAATAAGTCCTTCAATTTACAGGTCATCTGACACAGGGTCTGAAGTAATGAGGGTTATAACCTTTGAATAAGGTACAGCAACTGATGTTTCAACATATAACATGTCTGTAGCGTCAGATTGAGAATAGTGTCTGTGTTCACTTAGAACTGCCTCTGGTGTTTGACTCAAATTTACCTATAACTGCATCACAATATTGTTTGGTGGATATTAATTTCACATGTACTTTCAAACTAGCAGAAATGCACATTTTTACAGACTTTACAATTGTCACTTTTCCTTCTTCAGAAATATCAAGCCAAAAATCAAAACGTAGCAAAAGAGCAATAAACTATAATGTTGCATAATTAAATCAAGTATAAAAACAATTATAGTTTTCTTTTAAACTCCGATCAGTTAAAACATCAAAAAGCTTCTAATTTTTTTCTTTTTAATACTTTAGCCAATCAGTTGATACATTTTTATTTTGTTTTGGTTTTTCCTATATTTTCCTTTCGTTTGTTAATTTAATTTTGAAAGGGTTTTCAGCATTTCCTATAGACATTTTTTTCAATTTTCCTATAGAAAATAAAAGAAAATCAAGTAAATTTAATATTTAATTTAAAATATATTTTAAATTATTTTCATTATGCTTTTGTGTATGAAGGAGATGTGTATGCGGTGCTCTTCCCTTCACTGACTCACAGAGGAAAAAGCTTGACTCAGTGGTAAAAGGCTTTTGTGTAATTCAGTGCTGCGTTTTATTCTGTGATTCACCTCTCAGTGTGTGTGCATCACACTGTGTAGGTGGTGGCCACAATGAATTAAGATTTCTAATTGTCCTTGTGCCCAGTTCCCAGACTCCTGTGCACGGCCAGGGGGCTACCAGTGAAGATTCATTATAAACACAATGGTTCATCTGACCAACCTGTGCTCAGGAACATTGTTCAGTGTCCTCATTGTATCTGCCTCTCATCTATCAGTTCCTCATTCAATAAAGCAGAAAGACTGAGAAAAGTGGAAAAGAGAGAATGACAGAAACAGAGATGAAGACTAACTGAAATATTATGATATTGAAAAGTCACTGGTATATAAACAGATGCTGAAAGACCAAAAGGAAAACCAGGGTAGGGAGGGAATGGAAGGACAGCCAAAACAAGTGCCAGAAAAAAGATATGACTGACATGAAATGCTGCTGCCATGCTCCTGGGCCTAATTATAAAGCCATTATGGAATCGTTATAACAAAGCATCATTTAGCGTGTTGTATTCCTGCTCTGACTGAAGTTGCACCGCTCCACAGCTCCATTATTCCATAATGCCTTTCTTACTTACTCCTGCAACTGTGGACGCAGGCAGAGGACAAGAACAAAGGCTGCATGTGGGTGCAATTATTATTCTGGAGCCCAACATGCAGCAAGATTAGGTGTTCACCCTCAGGACCAAGAAGATCAGGTGACACAGAGCAGATCATTTAACTTCTGCTTTCCTGAACTGTGCTGTACTATAATGCAGTGTTAGTACGCAGATTGTGACTATTCCTGTTTGATAAGGTTTTTTTACTTTATTACTTCATGAGAACAAACTACATGTTGAAATAATGAACACAAAATGCATGTTTTGCTCAAAATGTATGTTTTGAACGTTTACATTAAAGGCCATAACCTGCGATGACAGGTCACAAATTGACATTTATGTTAGAGAGTCACAAGCAAAAAAAGGTTAGGAACAACTGTGATACTCCATTTGCCTGACTTACAGTATATGGCTGTGAAATATTTCAAGAAAGTGAAGCAGTCAACTTATAAACAGGCCAGGAAACCAGGCTGAGCCACACTTACTACATTTATTTATTTAGCGACTGTATGAAACATATTAGGAGGAAGGTCATAAAAGGGGAAAGGTTATTTTGTATATGTGCACAGCAGCATGGTCAAGTTACTGCGAAAATATTTTACCTCTATAGCTGGTAGTCGGTGCCATTTGCAACATTTGACATGGACACAATAACAACAACATACAGTATGAATCATATGAAGCGCTCTATATGCCAATCAGAGCAAACAAACAAAATATCTTTCTGTTTCTCATACACACATCACTTGAACAAAGCTCAACATTATTAAAGTAACTTGTTTGTAACCACAATGAAATAAAATAACTGTCTGTGGCTCACACCTTCCTCTAATGCACACAAAATATATTATGATTTATTACACAAAAAACTTTTTTAGAGAGCTTTTAGAGCGGCTGTCATGATGCATCCACATAATTAAATTTGGTGATCGGTTTCCTTTCGGGGAACTGAATTGAACAGAATCAAGTATGAACAGCTAAGTTTGTACACTAATAAAATCAGTCATATTGCATGTGATACAAAATAAACCACAATTCATACATGAATGTACAGTTTTCTAGACATGTTGTCATATTGTTTTTTTTTTCTGGTTGGTTAGTGGCCTTTCTGTCTTAATCCTGCAATTTGCTGGGCAGATGTTGTATGGTGATGTAATTTATGATTTTACATCAAGGTTAGATGGCAGCTGTGTTGTTTAGTTTTTGCTTGTTGGAGGTTATTATGAAGCAAATAAGAACTAAAAAATACATTTGAACTTCATTTTGTAAATACATTTATTTATTTAATATTTCAAAAGTGAAGACTTTTAACCTCTGCATACGTTGTGCTTGCGTTGTATTTTAAGGAGATTTGAACCATCTTTCATTTCTACTGCCTGAGGATCCCAGCATTGGGCCTTGGCACAGTGCAATAATGTGATGCTCAGGAAGATAGTTATCCAGGGATCCAAAGTTTGTGGCACTTAGGCTTTTTCTGTCTCCCAGGTGGTAGTATACGCCTGTAAAAACATCAGCTACCGCATACACACCATCTGTCTCTGAAATTCTCATTACTCCCTTCTGGAAGGAAACGCAGAACTCCTGCAAACTCCCAGCAACACCCTGGGGTTGATTCTCAGAAATAACACATAGTGGATGGATGAGTAACAGTCTTATCAAGTAATTCACATGGTTCATGCTGTGCTGGATTTGCTTTTAGTTTTAAGTCTTTGTTCTTTTAAAAAAAAATCAGATTTTTACAAAATATTTGAAGATCTACATGAAAGTCATTTAGGTGAGTCCAGGTGACAAATACGAATACTAGAACTAGAGGATCTTTGAAGGCTGCATACATGTATTATAAATAATATAGAAATATACTATTTATTTTCTTGCTGAGAGGTAAATCATGTGGCCAGGCTACAGTTACAGTGTTAGTGTCACTGCTTAAAAACTGCAGGAACAATAGATCTATATAATTGCACTATTATTGCTTCTCTTGATTGTCAGTATGTGGTTGTTTGTTGTTTGTCTGGAAAAAACAGGATCGTTTGGGAAATGGGGTTTAGACGATACATATCATCCACAACTGCTGCCTAGCCAAAAAATTTGAGCTGAGTTGAGTTGAAATTGTTCCATGCAGAGGAAAAATGTTAATAGTTCAGCATAATGATGAGAAACAACCTCTTAGTACTTCTAAGAGTGGGGATATAATGATATACTATTGCCTTTAACGACACAGTCATACACACAACATGGATCTTATATATAAAACCAGCTTCAATTTAGTGCTCTGTTTGCGCATGTAATCAAAATTAATGTAACGTCCATGATGCAATCCAACATAAAACCATCAGGGGCAGTCTCACATACTATCATCACTGCTGTTTTCACAGTGCAATCAATAACATGATTATCATTTCCTCATTGGATGACTCCATGACTTTACTCTCATGTTGTCCAAAAAACCAAAAGTTTTCTTCTTCTTTCTTCTTCTTCTGCTTCTCATTCAGTTGAGAAAGGAAGTTAACGAAGAACAGATCTCTTTTTCAGTCAGGGAGGATTTGACCCGTCTGCCCCCATGACCTCCAGACAGACACAAAATACACAAGGTAGTAAGTGAAAAATGGTGCAGAACATGTGGCCGTAACCTGTGTTGGTATACAGCCAGTACATCCCTAGCTTAAAGCTCCCTGCTTAACACATTTTTAATGGTTTTTACAGAGTGTTATGTGCTAGGCTACATCTGGTGAGGCACGAATCATAGGAGGATCCAAATGCAGACTCACAAGGCCGGCAGGTTAAGTGATGTGAATTTATTACAGCCGAGGTGAAAACCAAGACTTGCTGGTAAACAGGAGGACAGGAAGACAAAGCTGTAACATCATTGAAGGCAACCCATAAATCTACACTGAATGTGTGGAACTTTTGTGGAAATTGTTTACAATGTACAGTGGGAATGAGCTGGTTTACTGTATATACACTGTAGTGGGAAAGTAAATGGGAAATGAGAAGCATTTGGGAGGGCAAGAGTCAGAGTCAGTCAATTACTGCTCCCTTTCAGAAAATGGCAGAAATAACCTCATCTTCCTAACCCCATCTAACTGTCTGCAAGAAAACAAGCAAGCACGTATTGCAAAATGTTTAACTTCCTTCAAAATTTCTTTGAAAGTTTGAGGCTTATTAGATTGGAAGTGAGAAGAGGGTTAGTGTTGAGTTTTTTTACATTTGTGACAGACGTACCTTATAAAACATACTCTGTCATAGTTCTGAGAAGTTATGAATGTTCAGACAATATGAAAAGCCATTAGATGTGGATTCCTAAAGGTTTATCTTTCCACTCTGCCTGATACAATTATGACAAGAGGTGCATATGCAGCAGAAAAACTTGTGTGACTACTGCACCTAGCTACGGCTCTTAAAGCTTAAAAACACGAAGTTAAAGACCTGGATGCACTGAGGCAGGATATAGAAGAATTTAAGCTTAATTAAGAACATGGAAAAGAACATCAGCTAAAAGCCCAACGGCAGTAGCTCAATTGTTGTAATTATTATAAATGAATATGATGCCTTGTGCCTGTATATACAAGGTGGACGCAAACTGAGTGAAAATTATAAAAGTCCAAGAAGTAATAAAACATGGAAGGCGCAGTAAAATATAACTGTAAACATAAAATGTCTGATTACTGGTTTCTCTTTGTGATTGTTTCACTGTTATTTTTATGTAAATGAAGGATGAGCACTCTGGTACCATATCAGTCTGTGATGAGCCAGAAGTAGATATTTACATTCAAGTGGTCATTCAAGAAGTTTCACCTTGTCTTTGGGAAAGAGAGGCAAAGCCATTGTTGAAGAGTTCTCTCAGAGAGCTGGTGTTATCAGCATTTTCTACATGCACTGGTGAATGTCATAATTACTTCTATCACATTTCAGGAGCCTGTGCAGCACTCACACGTGGAGAGCTGTCACTGTTCCTCAACAGCTTTGCCATTCTGTCTATGTAGCTCACAGATTACATACAATTTATCCACACATACTCAAACTCAACATATACTGTGCAATAACACACACATACACATTTTTATTAAACAAGTGTAAAGCTGTGTATTTCTTCAGTAATGATTTTTATTACGGCTGTCTTACATTAGTGTAGGCTCAGCATCACAGCTGATCATGTGCCAAAGCATGCCAGCATGACAGTGTGGTGACATATGTAATTAGCAGATGCTGCTTGAAATTGGTAATCCAAGTATCCTTAAGCAGCTTAAACCTGAGATGGCAGCAGGGGAACACAAACAAAAATTACATGACAAGGAATTACAATATCAGTAGAGTATTTCTTTGATTCAGATTTATGGCTGGTGTCTTGAAGATATTAACTAGAAATAAAAACATAATAAAATTTACAAAGCTAAATACCCTTGATAAACACATATTTAGTAATCTGTCTTTTGCACATCTACACACTGATCCACCATCAACCCAGACAGACAGGTTGCTCCCTTCAGAAAACTTCATATCAAAGCTTTTACAGACTGAACTTCAGCTCTAAACCAGAACAGACCAGACTATATATTCCCTCAGGGAGAGGAGTGAGCCATGAGACAAAACCTCTCCAGATAGAAAAGCTCCAAGCCGGTGACCCAGTGTGGTTCTCAAATTTCTCCAGCATTTCCTCTGGCTAGAAATACATGTGTGTGTACTTTTCCATTTGATTTGGTGTCAGCGGTCAGGGACGATAATGGGGTAAACAACGTATAGCTCACTGAGTGTCTGGCCAACTGTAAAAAAGGAACTTTTAGGAAACTTTGCTGTTAAGTATTTGCGTGGGAGGAGGAGGTGAAGGTAGAATTGTGATACATTTCCTTGTATACAGAATTGTGTGTGTGTGTGTGTGTGTGTGTGTGTGTGTGTGTCATTCTGTATTAAGCCCAAGGGAGATAAGAGCAGATGATCAGCAGTCAAAAGGAAGTCTCTCTGTTCCTTTTGATGTTTTGTTCCATTAGATGAAGTGATCAGAACAGCACCATGCAGAGACAAAGAGAAGGAAACAAAAGAGTGTTGTGATGCACAAAAACATCTCAGCAATAGAAAAAAAAAGTTTGTTGTCCATTATATGAAAATATATGGAACATTTGAGCTGACAGCAACAATCAAATAACCAGCCTCAGATTATCACATAAGACTTGCAGCATAAAATATTATATACACTGCTCAAAAAATACAGGGAATACATAATCATTCCAGTGTAAGTCCAAGTTCATCACACCTGTCCAGTTAGGAAGCAACACTGATTGTGAATCAATTTCACCTGCTGTCGTGCAAATTGAACAGACAACAGGTGAAAATTAGCAATTAGCAAGACAACCCCTATAAAGGAACGGTTCTGCAGGTGGTGGCCACAGAACATTTCCCTGTCCTCGTCCTTTCTGGCTGATTTTTGGTCACTTTTTACCAGTGCCAATTGCCATTTGCCAGAGAACACCAGGATTGGCATATTCACCATCCGTGCTCTTCACGTATGAGAGCAGGTTCACACTGAGCACATGTGACAGATGTGACAGAGTCTGGAGAAGCTGTGGAGAACGTTCTGCTGCCTGTAACATCGTCCAGCATGATGTTTGATGGTTTGGCGTTGGGTCAGTGATGATCTGGGGAGGCATTTCCTTGCAGGGCTGCACAGACCTCTATGTGCTAGCCAGAGGTGCCCTGACTGCCATTAGGTACTGGGGTTAGATCCTTAGACCCATTGTAAGACCATATGCTGGTGCAGTGGGCCCTGGGTTCCTTCTGATGCATGACAATGCTAGGCCTCATGTGGCTGGAGTGTGTCAGCAGTTCCTGCTTGATGAAGGCATTGATGCTATGGACTGTCCTGCCCGTTCCCCAGACCTGAATCCAATCGAGCACCTCTGGGACATCATGTCTCGTTCCATCCACCAACACCACTTCGCACCACAGACTGTCCAGGAGTTGACTGATGCCCTGATCCAGGTCTGGGAGGAAATCCTTCAGGAGAACATCTGTCGACTCATCAGGAGCATGCCCAGACGTTGTAGTGAATGCATACAGGCATGTAGAGGCCACACACACTACTGAGCCTAATTTTAATTGTCTTGAGGAATTTCCACAGAAGTTGAATCAGACTGTGATCTGACTAAGATTCTGAATCCAGACCTCCATGGTTAATGATTTTGATTTCCATTGATAATTCTTATGTTATTTTATTCTCAATGCATTCCACTATGTAATGAATAAAGATTTTCAACTTGAAGATTTCATTCGTTGAGTTCTAGGATGTGCTGTTTAGATAATAGAAGATAATAGACCCTCAAGCACTACCTCACCTACAGGGATGTTGTAAATTGACATTTTTTATACACTTTACATGAAAAACCTGCAAATTCACAAGCAGGTCAATTCAGAAAGGCAATTTAATTTTTCTAGTCCCTAGTAACTTAAGTCCTTTGGCCTACTGAAAATGAAATGGTTCCCACTCCTACTCCCACTCGTCCATATCTTCAAACTTCAATTATGCAGGTTAAGTAATTCCACAGCATCAATTCCTCCTGATGAGTATAGTCTATCCGAGCCTCCTCCTCTTCCTGCACAGTTCTGTGGCTCAGCTGTACATTACACTAAGCTCTTAGAGAAGGATGTGATGTGTTCGGATTGTGACGCCACAGGAACAGAGCACCCTTTAGTGCTTAATGACCTGTCTGTATGGCAGAGATTTAGAGACACAAACAAAAGCAGAGCAACAACGGGGGACCCGCTGCTGCAATTCATCTTCATTTTAATTGGGAACATTTTGTGTTGCTCGCTCCTCCACATTAATAAACCAAAGCCCTACAGCAGTTTCTCAAAAACTCATTAATGCATAAGATGCAGTCCAGCCCAGTTGTTGAACAGAAGACACACAGCTAAAGGTAGTTTTTCTTCTTCCTCAACTTTTTTTTTATTGTCAATTTTGTGTGTTTTCATTATTATTATTATTGTTTTTCCTCTCTCATCTCATCTCTCTCATCTAATTTTCTACAGCTGCATTATGAGCTCTAATATCTGAAAACAACAAGTAAAGTGATGTCAAACTATCCCATAAATATGATGCTAGTAGTAAGCAGACAAACTTTTATTTTATTAACAAACCCCTTATTAGTGGCGCTTTTTAATGGTTTTCCGTTCTGACTGACTCAGAAACTCCTTGGTCGATCAGGTCAGGATCTTGTATGACTTTAGACAGACTCTTGCCCCCTCTGAGCCAATTCGTGTGTGAAACAACACACAGCAAGGGAGACTCTGGCTACAAAGGGCCAGCTGCTGTCACTGAAAATGCTTGAAGTGCTTTGTAAAACTAAGTGGTGATTCATACTGGTAAATTTATTCACTTCTTGTGCTGATAAACATCTTTTTTTTGTGCCCATATGCTGCAATAGCTAAGAACATGTCTCCTTCGTCAAAGTGAAAAGGTACATAGTGGGTACACAATGGACACATATTTTCTTGGCAATACAAAGTGATATAATCCAGTTCAAAGTCCAATCTGCAATCTGCACCATTCTAAATATTATGAGCTTTGCTCTGCTGCAGGATTTGTTTGGTTTTATTGTGTCCTACAGGTGTTTATGTTACTGTAACTTTTTTTGCACACTAATCTATTGTTTTAGTTGCAGCTGTATGTGAATCTGTATATGTGGAGCGTATGTTACGTATGATAAGCGCACAGCAGGTGTGTATCTGCTTTGAGTAACATTAGTGGAAAAGGAAAAGCTTTGACCGGCTCTTATCAGTAACACACGGTCCATAGCAACAAACCAGGCAGCAAAATAGATTTTAAAAAGTCCTCTGGCTAACCTGCACTACGCATCTCATCTCTGCCTCTACACAGAAGATCACACAAGCTGCTGCACTTCTCACCCGTCGAGCCCAGCACATGTGAGCCAAGACTCGGGGGTGGATCAGAACACCAGCACCGGTGGTATCTGAGAAAGTAGCCGAATGTGTCTATGTTGTTTAAGATTTACATAAACAAATCCCTCATTATCAGCAAAGGGTACCAAGACCCAGCTTCCCACCTGTTGGCAAATCCCCTCATCTTCTTCAGCACAGCCAATTTTTGGGAGACATGCACACACAGTCTCAGAGGAATCAATCATTCTAAATGTCAGCTACAGAAAATTGGGTCTGTCCCAAACTGGTTTCTCATTCTGTGAGCTGGTGCAGGGGATTCGAGTCGGTATTCTCTAGAAAGAAACAAAACTAATCCTTTCTTTTTTTCGCTAAGTGAGATGAACACCTTGCACAAAAACACAACGAACCTTCCTTAAAACCATTTTCATGTGTTTACTCCACAGCTGCTATAGTTTTAGATAAACACTAAGAGAGTACTGATAAAGGTGCAGACTGATCACATTTACTCTTTAATATTAATACAAAACTAATCACAAATCATAATTTCCTGCACATAATAATTACTTTTTCAAACTACAATCTAGAATTTAGGGGCTCACTATGTCTGACATATGAACAGCAGGAACTTCATATGAACATTACTGCTGTGCTTGTATAAGTAAGTATCAGTTTACTATTCTTTAAACCTGTCTTCTGTCTAAATCTGTCAAAGGCCCACATGAGCAATGAAACAGGTTTTAATTTCTGTAGTTAGTGGGAGAGCTGTGGAAACAGGTATTGTTATGTTATTCTTTATTATTATGATTGTGTTTTTCAGTCG
>OMLM01020132.1:54513-65681 GCA_900302695.1 Helostoma temminkii | reverse complement strand
ATTTTTATAATTTTTAATTATAATATAATTTTATAGAAATTCAACTTTTTTCATAGAAAATTTAGCATTGACCTTAAAGGGAGTCATCGAACAACTTCCCATCTTCTTTCCTCTTTTCATCATCTTCATGTATCGTCATTGTTTACCGTAGAAACATCATTTCAACCTTTCAACTGGTCTAGACATTTTCAACTTTTTCCCCATAGATCAGCTGTTTTGTGTCTGCGTGGCTCAGAATCTATAAACTGCAGCGTCCCAGGAGGGTGTGACAACAGGGACTCATGGAAATTATTGTGTTAATACATGAGTGTTGCGAATGTGAGTGTTGCAGGAAGAGACCTGCTCGTTTGGCCACACACTCAAACATTACTCAATTCAAATACATTGAAAACATATTCTAATGCTAATATACCAATAGACACCTGTGGCAGAAAACTACAACCAAGGAACAAACATTAATGTTAATAGGAATGTATGGTGTCTTGGTATAATTACAGAAAATTCAACTTTAGTAATATGAAAATGTTGTTTAATGTTGTTTGAAACAGTCTCACTATGACAATGACATAGTAACTTTGACTCTGTATGGTGAGACAAGATTGTACCATTTATTTCTATTTTATTGAATCTCCATTTTCCAAAAAAAGAAAAGAAAAAGAAAAAATATATTCCAATGCTAGGATGTGCTGGGAATAACATCCCTCTCTCTGCTTTTATCCACTCTAGCTGACCAAAACCTAAGGATTTACTGACTGAGTAGCTTCCCAGTTAACATCATTGATCCTGAAAGGTTCTGCCAATGATAGGTTAAATATGATTAGTTAATCACACTGTTTGACCTTTATCCACACATACTTCCGCTAAGTCCTTTCAAAATAAAAGCACCAACTGTTGACATAGTTACCTAACTAGCAAATTTATTAATTGAAAAGGTTTCTCATATCTGAATTATGATTGATCACTTAGACCTTGGTAATTGTACTTACCTACTTCCGTCAATTCCCTTCAGAATAAAAGCACAACATACATTTTCAAAAATTCTCCTTTTTCTCTGAACATTTCTTCTGTACTTTATGTCTTGGACTGCCTCCTCTTTTTGGTTTAACATTTTCTTAACTTAGTCAAAGGACCTTTGACCTTTGTTATTTCCTTAATGCTTTCTCTTTCTGTCATTCATCTGTTATCCTTCCATGGGTTTTTTTGTTCTTCTTTTAGTCATCTATTGCTTTTATTCTATTATTTACTTCTTTAATTGTTCTTTTTCTCGTTTCTAGCTTTTCACTCAACTCTTTAACAATTTTTGAGGATGTCTCCTTTTTCTTCAGAAATGCGTCATCATCATAATTTCTGTAAATTTTTCTCCTGTACATACTGACCGTTAAGAGATCCCTCTAAAAGATGCTTCTCATGTGAGTGTTAGGAGCCAAAACCCACAACTGGAAGTTTCATGTTAGCTAGCTGATGTTAGCTGTGTTGTTAATAAATTATAAATAAAATTAGCTTTTCTCACTTTCCTCTTTCGCCCAGTGTTGTATAATTATAGCACTAGTTTCTTCTGCAGAATAGAGGGTTCTTGTGTGTAATAGATGGCTGAGGTAAATATCAGTCTTTTGTCTTAATCAGTGTTTGTGAAATTATCATTATAATATCACTTAGAGACAACCCAACTTCCCTTTCTCTCACACACACACACGAGAGTGTCAAGTTGTCAGGATGAGATTGACAGTCACCACGTCTCAGTCTCACAAATCCATCGTACAGTCCTGTGACAGCCGCTACCAGGTACACTGTGTGTGTGTGTGTGTTCATTTGTGTGCATTAGAAGCAAATTAATGACTTGCATGCTTCACTTTCAGTCTGTGTATTTGTTATGTAAATATGAGTCATGTGGCATGTGCTATACAGACCGTAGTTTTGTTGTCAGTAGACTGTGACAGTTTGAAGAAGCGTCACTAATAAGGAACTACTGTGGTCCTGCCAATAGGATGGAAAATATGACAGTTCAAATAACTGACATGTGACTATGTAAAACCTGAACTCTTGTCAAATGTCTCTTTTATACTTTGAGTATCTGAACATGGGGGAAGTTTCTTCTTCAGGAATGTGACACTTAGGTTTACAGAGGAATTCTAACAACATATTTCTATATGGAAATAAAGCAGTGTGGAAATTTCCTCGGTGTCAGTCTTATGCAAATGCCACAATGTTGTAGTAGTATGATTCCAGCTTGCAAAACCATATTTGTCTGTTTGAGTCATATTTGTGTCTCACAGCACAGCAGAAAGAAAACACATCACACAGAGACGGTCAGAAAGGCTCTTTCTGGCTCGATCTTCCGAAGACAAACAGAAGCAAGCAGTGGAGCGTGTGTTTGTTTTTAATATTAACTAGAAAAAAAATTGTACCCACTTCCTCCACCCATAAAAACAGTTCACTGTCACCTTGTAAGAGGTCTCCCAATGTACAAAAGTAGTTCACTAGCAAGCACACTCTCTAGTCACAGTTTATGTGCCAGTGGTAACAATGTTAAAAAATACAACAGTTAAAAATCCATTCAGTGTATAGCAGTCATCAGTAAATGTGCACTACAATTATACATTTGTGTTTGAAGGCCTCATAAAGATAGCTACCACATCGGAATGCATACCGTAGCAATACAGAGATCAAAATACTTCATATTCATTGATCAAATCAGCAACAGAAACCACATAACGGACACTGTGAGCTAATGGTAGCTTCCCATCAGGGTTAGTTAATTTACTGAATTTCAGTGTCACTTTCCACTCAGTGACGTGCTCAGCCGCTGATCTCACGCATCACGCGTCTCTACACGCAGATTTAAAAAGGACACACAAGCAGATTGGGTCCACACTAACACCTCATATTGATATTCTGTACCCTTTACCAGCAGATTGTCTGTTGGATTTTTTTCACTGCCATCGTTGATTGAACTCAGAGTGTGAATCAGTTTCTTTGTGACCTTTTGAAGCTTCTCAGCCCCCAAATGTGTCTGAAGCTCAAATTTATGGTATTGATTTTAATAAAGTGAATTAATTGCAGATTGAGCTGATGGGATTATTGATTGGAAACGAGTTAAGATATTGGTGGAGAATCTTCTCAATTACATCTCCGCTCAGCTCAAAGGTTCAATGAAGACTACTTGAAAACTTAAAGTCATGCTATTAGAAAGCTGCTGTTGCCGTTATGGCTGCACGAGAGCTGAATGTTGAAAAGCACAAAACAGGCACATTTCAGAGACTCTGACCTTTAGTATTTCTCGTATATTGAGGCACTTGATGGAGCTTTAACAGATTTTTGTAGGACATTTGAGAGCAGCAGACACAAGCTCCAGACATGAACACAGGTACAGTACAGTGGGTTTAGGAGCTGTTATGACAGTGGTAGGAGTGGACTAAAATATTACAGCTCCTGGCCAGGAAACCAAAACAATGGGCTTCTGACTATGAGCGATTCCTTTTGTATACAGTACAGTATGATAAAATATATGATACAATGTCAATAAAGTATTGTTTTTTAATGATAATAAAAATATTGATTAAAACTCATGTTCATATCTTTTACCTCCTAACAGTAAAACAACAAAGATGAACAAGAGGAAGACTATTCATGGATTTTTTCAGGACTTACACCCATTACTGTGCATCCTTGATTTTCTTAAAACCTATGTAAAGCACTGGTGGGACTGGTTGGGATTCAGTGTGTTGCATCAGAAATCTTCAGCTAAACAGATGTATGCCAACAACAGGTGGATCTTCTAATCACCAACTTACTAAAACAGCGTATCTGCCTCTTTACCCAGTGCTCAGCTGTTGTACAGTACAGTATAATTGGTGTTTGGCTAAAAATGCAAATTCACTAATTAGACAAGGAAAATTAAAATTAAAAAGGAAGAAACTACTATGCAAAACGCAAACTAGAAGTATCCATCTGTTGAAGCTTTGGTGTTAAACCAACTTTCTTTTTATCCACATCACATCCATCTTGATTCTGTCTTCGCTTCCTGACTGTGGAGTCAATAAATACTCAGTCTCCTGTTGAATTTTTCCCCTTTTGTAAACAAAACTTGTATTTCATGCACAATAAACCAATTAATGACGAAAGAGCAACAGAATTTTCCTAAATAATAACTGTCCAGAGCAGATGTGCTGAATATAGATATGTAAGAAATATGGCCAGTGTGAGATAACTGTAATCGATAGGGATTTTGGCATGCTGACAGAAGCACAGTGTTTGTGAAATAATTACAGACTGTGGTGACATTAATCACACAGACAGCATGCCCCCGTGTCTAATGATAAAGACTAAAGTTGTCTGGAACTTGGTGCATAATGGAAACTTTTTGTGTCTTTACAGTTTGTGTTTGAGCGTGTTCAAGCATGTTCTGCACCTGAAGGTACCTGGTGCATTCAAATAAAGCATTAACCGTGCATACCCCTGTGTTGCCACATTTCCACTTGTAAAAGTCATTACCCTGTTAATGGCAGCACAACACTTCATAGCGTCGCTGCTCCCGCTTCAATTATGGATCAATTCGGTTGCTGAGTGACCCAAACACTTCTTCTTTAAAAAAAAATAATAACCAACATCAAAATGTGGAAAAAGTTGCTGGCTGAGAGAAATGAGGATGATTATTGTGTCTGTGCTTCTAGATCAGAAGTCACACAGTCTTGTTGTGTGTCCCTGTAGAGTCCCCACTAAATGTTTTCATGTTTTCTGGAGTTAGAGGAAAGGGCAGGGTGGTGATGATGTTGAAAGAGAGCGAAGAGTACAGATTTACCCCTGCTCCTTCCACCTGCTTCTTCATATAGGCCTGGTGACTGAGAGGGGAGGTGAAGGAGGGAGATATGAGTTCCAGGCTTTAGAAAAAATTCTAAAGACATTTTAGCCTCAATCAGAGGTTTAACTTAGCTAACGAAATAGTGCAAACAGACGGTTTCCTGCTGTTTTTCACCACTGACTTAAAGTTCAGATGACTCCGTAGTCTCTCAGAGACTTGACCAACACTGTGTCCTTGACATCGCTGAAGACCCTGCGGATGTTGTTGGTGTCAGTAGCGCAGGTGAAGTGCGGGTAAAGAGTCTTCCACTCCTCCCTGTTATCACGGTTGACTGCCTGCTGCTCGTACATCTTGCGAATGTAGGCCTTGGCATCATCTGGGTCTTTCTTTTTACCTGTTACAGAGGTGAAAATGAAATGAGGAATGCGAAGAGACAACAAAAGGATGAATAATGAATTTGAGGCAGGACTAAAAAAAGTCATCTTCTCCTATAGATAAATTAGTACCATAGACCTTTTGGAAAATGAAAAAAATATGCATGCAAAATGTGCATCTGTTACTTTACATGAAACAAGAAATACATCCTGTTTTAATGGGACAAAATTATTAACTAAAAACAATCAGTAAAACAGTAAAAAGCTGTTTTGTCAAATAAGAAAAGAAAGTTCTGCTTGCATCTGCTCCTTGATCTGGTTTTGTCAGATAAACAGTTACTATACAGCTCACAAGTGTAAACTGGATGTTTACAGACAATAATACATGTCACCAGAAAGTTCATGAGTTGGGGATGCAAATAATATTTTTTTTAATGAATTGTTAAGGTGTGTGTCAAAAATAGTGCACAGTTCCCATTAAATAAAAAATGAGTCTGCATTTTTTGATAAATTTTTCTCAAGCAAACTGAATTTTAAACCAACATTATTATCATTACTTTCACCCCAAACCTAAACAGGAAGCAGCGGTTATTTGGATTTTTGGCCAATGAAACAGTAGTTTTGTGTCAACAGACTAATCGTTTACAGTAAGTGACTAATAATTTCAGCATTTGAAATTTGAACAGTCCTGTTCAAGTGAAGTTACAGCAGCAGTAAGAAAAGCCACACAGTCTTCACATGGCAACACAGGCAACAAATAGCAGCCACAGTTGTCGTTAAGGTTAAATTCACATCAAGGAGCTTGACCCTGCGTGAGTCATTATTTTATTCTGCTAATGTTGTTTTAAAACACAGTGGGCACACTTCAAAACACACACACACACACACACATTGATGCAAATAATCACTGTAATTCTAACTCTGCACACACACACACTTCACACATGTACACCTGTGTGTTTTGTGGGGGGTTCATGGCTCAGGGAAGCTCGGTGTCTGTCTGTGGTTGCCATGGGTAACAGAGGGAGGGGAACTATTAAGGCGACACTGCAGCCTTTCACCAGTGAAGCTACAGGAATGCAGCCACATCAGTAAGTAAACCAAGTACCTGCACCTGTGCTGTAACGCTGCCCAAGTTTCAACCAGGCAGCACTGCAGCTTTGGAGGGAGAGTCTTTCTAGTTCAGAGTTGGGGGAAATCACTTTGCAAATTATTTGTCTGAAACGATACATTATTTCCACTGGGCAGAGCGGGATGTGATGAGATCGCTGCAGGTCCAAAGCAAATTAGCCAGAGGAGAACAAAATTACAGCCACGGACACTATTCTGTCAACAGTGTGATGAGAAAACACACCTGCAAACTAGTGAAACTGTGGTTATCGATGGTGGTGAAACCTGCCCCCTCACACACACACACACACATCATTACACGTGTGATTTGCTTGAATAATACATTACTGTTAATTCAGTTATTCAATGCTAAAAGCTGTGTGTGATTCTGTGGTGATTCTTCAAAGTAAAAGCCATTGTTAGCATATTACTGAAATACTGTATGCTCACAGTGACGATGCTAACACGCAGATGTTTAACGTATGTTCCTGCTATGTTTCGCCATATTTAGCTTAGCATGTTATCATGGTAATGTTTGTGATTTGCTAAAAATTACAGTCTGGTGCTACAGTTACTAGAATTGATTCACCAAAAAAACTAATTGTGACCCTCACAGTGGCACAAGCGAGATGATCTCCAAAATTATTTGGATTTAGCCTCTGGGGGCCATGGATGTGTGCACAACATTTTAGACACTACAGCCACTAATTGTTAAGCTATGTCAGTCTTGACTAAAGTGGTGGACCCATGTTTCCATCCACAGGGCTACTAGCAGCGTTAATGAAATGAAAAATGTCACAGGTTTCCAGGGCCCAAGGTGAAATCTTTAAACTCCTTCTTCAATTTAACTAACAAGCTAAAAAGCCCAACACTGTTCAACTTAAAGTGAAGGTAGCAAACACACACAGAAAGCCAGAAGATGTTTTTATGCCTCTTTTCTAATGGCTAATGGATCAGTATCAGAATTTTCAATGTTTTTAATCATCTAATCATTTAAAATAATTGGTTTGACACTAATTGATTTCATTTAACAATAACTATTAATTCAGCACAGTGTAATTAGAAATTATGCAAACACACATGTCGGCAGCTTACCTGTGTAGTTAGGGAAGTATTTCTGCAGGTCAGAGGTTTGGATTTTGTCAGCCAGGATGTCAGTCTTGTTGAGGAAGAGGATGATGGAGGTGTTGAGGAACCAAGGAGAATGGATGGTGGTGTAGAACAGAGCCAGACTTTCGTGCATTCGGTTCTGAGAAAACCAGACAGAGTTAGACATCACACCGGAGCCAGTGGGACTCAGTATCAAAAGAGAAGGTGTTGTTGTAGTTAAATAACTGAGTTTTGGAGAGATGATTTTTACTTGAAGAGAGGAAACATGCTTTCTCAGGCATGGCCAGGTGGATTTGGGCATGAAGCAGAAAGAGGAAGAAGTGCTTTAGGGAGAGGAGGAAGGTAGTTTATAGGAGGTCTGGAGCGCATGAGCCACTGTGGAGGTTAATAAATTTTTAGGCAGACTGAAAAGTGTCTGGGAAAGATAAAGGACTTTGTGGCAGGGTAAAGGGGGAAGGGACAGAGAGGGTTGGCAGAAAAGAGACAGAGGAAAGAGGGGGAGAGGTTTTCCTGTGCAAGAGTGAGACCTGCTGGTGGATGGATGAAATGACTGCATTGAAAACAAAAAATGAATGATGCCACCAATGGATTTTTGTTTTGAGCTAATTGATTAAACAAATAATATACTAATAAAATATCAAATACAAAGGTTGGATTCCTACATATAGAGTCTGAATTTATTACTTTTTGGTAAATCTGGTGTTGACCGAGTCACAACACACACACACACATTCACACACTCATTCTCTTACTATGGTTTCTCTCTCCTCCAGAACCTGGTCGTACTCGCTGAGGGAAGCCAGGAAGATGAGGGAGGTGACGTTTTCAAAACAGTGAATCCACTTCCGACGCTCCGACTTCTGACCGCCCACATCCACAATCCTGCCACGGACCCAAGCAGAGGAAGGCAGAGTTTAGAAGACCATTATAAACATACAGAAAGTTTATTACAAAGTATTCTGACCTTCATATAAAAGTTCATATACATAAAATGCAAACTTCCAGCAGTAAGGTTGTTTTAGAGTGAAAATACATTACTGGATGTTCAGTGCAGCCATTTTAAATAACACTGACAATTTCAGTACTGTGATTTCTACATTGTGTTTAATGAGCTGATCATTTTCAGTTGTAAAGATAATCTGTATTTAAATAGATGTTTTGATTTTGGTGTTTGTGTGTTTCCCAACTTTGTCTTAACAGCCTGGAAAAGAAAATTTAAATTATCACTTATTTTGATTAATACTACATCACACAGTACCTGTTTTTGTCAGTTATTTAGCAACTTTTTTATGGAAAATAAATATGACTATGATAGTTATTCCAGTGAACATTTTTGTTGTATTGTTAGAAAATTTATTCATAGCATTCTGGACCTGGCTTTTATGAATATTGAGCATCTTGCGGGTCCATGTTTGTTGGTCATAGTTGTGTTATTGTCACATAATGAAAAATTGTTGCTTTGTCTTATGCTAAATTCAGAAGCTTACACACAGCTGGTAATAAGACAAGGTTGCCTGTTTTTGAAGCACAGGTTTTTCTAACATAAACTACATGTCAGTTTTAACAAGTGTAAACAACAAGAAGAAAAGTCCTTCCTAAAAGATGCAGCAAACATTTATCCAAGCCAACTGTTTAATTTCCCTTTTGTGAACATATTCATATGATAATATATTGTGAATTAAGAGCAGGTGGCATTTTATTTGTGTCTCATGAGTGAACTTTGGTCTGTCTGCCTAGCGTCCCCTCTGGTCCCTGATAGAAACAGTACCAACCATCTTCAAAATAAAACACACAGAGCAACATGTCACTTCCTGGCAGAAGCTTTGTACAGACTCAATCAGAAACATGATCCTATTGAATCCAAACAGGCGTAAGCAGACAAAGTCTCTGCAAGAGTCAATGGTATTTAGTTTTACAGACTAGTGAATAGTGTTTTGTCCCAGTGAGACGGTGGTAATCTGAGGACTGGTCACCTTAGTGTGATGGTCTTGACGGTGAAAGAGTAGTCGTGGATGCCCGTGGTGGGGAATCGAACTCGCAGCACATCCTGTTCAGTGGGGATGTAGTCCGGGCCAGAGATACGATCCAGATTAGTCATATAGCTGAAGGAGAGGAAACAGGGGCCGAGATAAGTGTTTATAGCAGTGCTAAACAGCCATGCCTTGAGTACATAACATATTGCCTTTGTTTACATCACATTCAGGGTCGACCATGTTAAACAAACAGAAACAAGATGTGTGATGATAAAGAAAACACTGATTAAAAATACAAGAAGGGAGTGGAGAGACTCCATATCACCGTGTGTGCAGACGAAGGCTTTACGGCTGGTGTTGATACAAGCTGTCGTTAGCTAATGTTCGCTGCCTGTCTCTTATCGTGCTCACAGCACGATGATTGAGCTGCTGTTTAAACACAGAGTGGAGCAGCAATAGAAAAGAGAGAAAACAGACAAGCTGAGGCGGCTTTGTTTTGTGACACATTAGCTAGTCTGAGTGTGAGGCTGACGCTCTCTACCCTATATCAAAGCTTTTCACGATGGTAGACACTCTGTATGAAATAAGGTTTTTATTATCATCTTAAATGATGATGAATGTGGTGACAAGGCAGCTGTATTCCTCGACAGGTGATTTCAGAGAGGTGAGTGACAGTCTGTTAAGAACTAGCCCCCTCCAGTGGTCTGTGAGGTGAGGTAAAAAAATGTGGCCGTATCAATAAAAAGCACCCCATATTTTAAGCCTTAAATTTATCATCTATATGTGTGTGTGTGTGTGTGCATGGTTTAATAAACATTAAAGCTATACACTGTCTGTAGCTTGTTGTTTCAGCTTAAAAAGTCTAAAGGCTGCCTTAAAATTTTTGTCAACAAATTCATTGTTCTTCTAAAAGAACAAAATGTTATTTTGATTAAATATTGCTTGCTGTCCTAATTTGTGACTTAGTTTAGTTGATTTAGATTATAGAATTTGTTAAACAAGATAGATAATAAAAATCCTTATTAAACCTCAAAGCTTTATTAAAACGCTAAAGTGCGAATGTTAGAT
Organism: Helostoma temminkii; assembly: GCA_900302695.1. Classification (NCBI taxonomy): domain Eukaryota; kingdom Metazoa; phylum Chordata; class Actinopteri; order Anabantiformes; family Helostomatidae; genus Helostoma; species Helostoma temminkii. The sequence continues at coordinate 55,248 of OMLM01020132.1, read as the reverse complement.
TTGATGCTAACATTGTACTATTAACTTGAAGCGTTGCCTTTTCTGACTGAAAAACTGAACCATAAATCAACAACCAACATAACACATCAGTTTCTAGCAGTGCTTAGCAACAACCTAAAGCTGCTCCCAGACAGATAGTAGGGGTAGGGCAGAATTTAACACCTACCTTCATCACGGTTCACATCATTTTTACCAGTGTGAAAATAAGCAACCACAACCTAATGCAGGTATGTATTAAAGACTCACAGCATTTTTCCACCATGACTGTTTTCTTTAAGCTACTAAAATGAACATTGCTCTAAAGAGCTTTAACTTAAACAATGCATGCTGGGAAGTCTCTGGGAAGTTTTATTTTTATTTTTATTCATTTAATGAGATGAATGAACTGTAACTTAATTCTAATTAATTAATTTTAAGTTAAAACACTTAACGTAAGAACAACTAATGTTTTTAAGTTCTCACTATAATAATATAATAAGTCAAATTAGCTTGAACTTAGTTATTTATGTTAATTTAAAAATATTAGCTGGTTAAAAAAAAATCCTGAATGAATATTTACAGTGTAGTTTATAATATTTTTATAAAATATGCTCCAAGACTTATCCTATTGTGGAGAGCTGCAGTGCTCTTGAATTAAAGGCCCTATAACTAATATTGTACAGATTTTCTTAGAAATTAAATGGGACATCATATTTCATGTTTCTGGGTTACATACAGGCCTTCTGTTGTTACTGC
>OMLM01020132.1:32549-48636 GCA_900302695.1 Helostoma temminkii | reverse complement strand
AATCCATAATTCTCATAATGGCTATTATTAGTTTATTAAGTATAAGCTTTTTTCTTCTTCTTATTTTTCAGCTGTAAAACACAAGCCCACCTGCTGTGACAAAACTGTTTAATATCCAAAGGTGCAAAATCCTTAAGAAGCTGAATCAATTTTCCTATCCACACTATGTGGTTCAGTGTTGATCCTGACCACTCCTCAAATATAGTGTTCCAAAGTAAATGAGCTGATCATGAGCTTCACAGATGATATGAATCGCGTATACAGTAGAGAATACGTGCAAGCTAAATGTAAAACTAATATATTAGTTTGTGTCTATGGCTGAATGCTGTAGCCTATTGCACCACCAGAGGCCTGAAACACCTGTGTGTGTACTGTTAATGTACAAGACCTGTGTGTGAACTGTTTGTTCCTTCATTAGCATTATACCTGGCATTTCGTAGAGCTAAAAGACCAGAGCAGAACAAATATAATAAAAGTAGATATGCATTATACAATCATGTCTTGTCGTGTGATTATTTTCTCAAAATACACAACCGAAGTTGTAAAAATTGTCCATTTTGTGGTCTTAACCTAGTAGTATTTTGAAAATCCAGCACAGGAAGTTCCTGTTCTTTCATCCAGTCTAGATTGACACTAGTGTGAAAGAGTGCGCCTCTCTAAAGATACAGTTTCAGCTGGTTGTTTCTACTGCTGCAGAGGATCCCAGTCCTCTGCTTCATGTTTCAGTTGTGACCTCTACTGAAATCAGGGACAAACAGTTTTACTACAGTGATTTAATATTTCCCTGTGCGGGAACACAGGTTTGACTAACTTGAATCTACTAGATTTTTTAATTTAACTTGAATCTATTTTAATTAAAAAATGTTTTATTCAGATTATAAGATCATAACTCTAAACAGGTTTTAATATTATATCTCTAGAAAAAATACTTTTGATAAATCATACACAAGGCTGGGCTGAAGGCAAAGTACAACTGCAAAACTGAGCACAGCAAAATACTGTAAAAAGTCCTACTGAAAACATCTGAATGATTTTTCATAGAGTAGCTCATTATGACATTAGGAGATGAAGTGTACAACAGGTATTTTGTCGCTCCTTCTCCTTGGCAGCCATTTGGATGTCAATCTTTTGTCTCAGCCAGCAGAACCGGTTTGTCCAGGCTTTCGTGGTCTCAGATATTGAGATCATCTGAGCTCTGCATTTCCATGGGAACAAGGTGAGGTGAATAAGCAATAGAGGTGTGTATGGGGGGGGTCTTGTTAGTATTGTATTAAGTTACACAAGTGTAATTTGTCTTAGTAAAATGGCCTATATGCAAAAATGTACATATTTTACACAGGCAGTTCTTCTTTATACTAACCAGTAGCAGTTAGTTCAGCACTTAATCACAGTAATATCCCTTTTGTGTGAACAAAAGGTTTTGTCCGCTTCTATGATATTTCACCATTATATGCTCTGGTATCAACATTATATTTAATGACAATATATCCAGATGAAATAAAACAAATCACAGAGAAAGTGCGTGAGAGAAGGACGCGAGAATAGAAGGACAAAAGAAGGAAAAAAGAAAGAAAAGGTGATAGTGAATTCTCAATAGTTAGTGGGCGTGGAATGAATATAACAAAACTATCTGCCTTGCCCTTCCAGTTACATGACGCTAGATATCTGTAGTGTTCACCTGCCAGTAAGGGAGAGATCTACAATTCCACGAATGATACAACACATTATACAATTACCACAACATGACTTTTTGATGAGTTCTTACAGGCAGCCAAAGCAATAGAGACACCAGCAGGAAAAAGAGCGTAAATCAAAGAGTGCTATGGGAAACAGTGGATGATTAATGATTAATCTGCAAACAGCCATCCATACTGGAGATGATGGAGACCACAGACTGTTTTATTTCATTTTCTGTAACAACTAATTAGCACAGATGATCATGAGAAGTGTTTCTGTAAGCATTTAATCACAACTATCCAAACAAGATTTTTTAATCGTTGAACTGATTTTAAAGGAAGAGTGCGTCCAACACTTTTTTTTTTTAACTTATCACTGTATATAAAAAGAAAATTTTAGTTTGTTGATTTATGTGGCAGAGAGTTCAGAGTGAATGAATAAAGTTGCAAGTCATTTGTGTGGGTGGAGACTTGTGGCATGAGTTACAGCCCAGTGAGATGTGGGCAGTCAGGTCATGCTAATCGTATGATCATACCAAGCATGCCAAATATGAGTTGGTTGGCATGTGAAGGCATTCAGGTGAAAAACCTAAAGAAACTACAAGCCAAGCTAATCTGTCAGTTAAAATCTAATTAGGCCAACTAAAATGTTGAGGAACTTGATTATGCTACTACATACAGCCACACCTCAGACCTCAGACTCACCTACAGGCTAAATAAATGTGGATGTAAATTTGAATGTGATTTGAGCCTCAGTGCATTTGAATTATGTCCTTCTCTCAAATGCATATTGCAGATGTGTAAGTCATAACATCTGTTTAAAATGGTGTTTTTTTAAAATTGAAACTTGCGACTACATCACATGTCCACCAGATGTCACTTGGCTCAACAATATTAACTGCCAGCTCAAATACATGGGAGGATTTACAAACAGTGTAGCAAATTCACTGTGAACACGGGATGATGGTGGCAGTGAATTAAATATTCTCCCTTTTGCTTCTGCTATCATCATCTTCCTCCTCTTCCTCTGTGAGATAAACAACTTGGAGCTCAGTGCTCAGAAAACAGTTGAGATGACTAGACTTAAGGAGAAACCCTGCACCACACTGTGGAGTCCTTCTGCTTCCTAGTCACAAAAATCACCCAGAACCTCCAATAGGAGCAGAACATCAGCTTTCCATCAAAGAAGGCCCAGCAGAGGATGTTCTTCCTGAGGCAGCCACTGCCAAAAACGCCAGACTGCAGAGGAGATTGGCTGCAACCTACCAATGCTACAGGATCTCCATGACTCCAGGGCCCTGAAGTGTGCAAGAAGGATAATGGCTGACCTGTCCCACACCGGTCATTAACAGATTGAGAAACTTCCCTCTGGCAAGATGCTGTGCTCCATCAGAACCTAAACCTCTCGCCACAAAACACTTTCTTCTCGTCCTTTGTTGGTCTTATTAACAAGACCCAGATCCCCACACTGACACAGATTGTGACATCACATCCAATTTCTACTACATCACATTAATGCACATATTTACACACCTGCTGTATAAATGACTAATCTATATTATAACACAGATGGATGTTGTGTTTTTGTTCATTTAATATTGTAAAAATTTGCACCAACTCTCCAAGACAAATTCCTAGTATGTGAAAACCTACTTGGCAATAAACTAGATTTTGATTGTGATTCTGATTCTGATAAACCCCTGGTCAGAGAGATGCATACTCTGCTCTGCATGAATATTTCCATTTTCTGCCTCTTTGTATTTCTATTTCAGTTCATTCGAGATGGCAATCTAGCCTTTTTATTCTACTACATTTATTTGACAGTAAATTTGACCATAAAATATGATACAATATTACAAATTAAACTTCCTATCAGTTCAAAATTAGCTTCATTTTCAACTTTAAAATATAATATATAATCTGATATAATTTAATGTACATGATTTTAATATTTACAGTGTGCTTTTAAGATTTTCACTGCAATAATTAGCATGGTGGTGCAGTGGTTAGCACTGTTGCCTCACAGCAAGAAGGGCCTGGGTTTGATTCAGGGTCTTTCTGTGTGGAGTTTGCATGTTCTCCCTGTGTTTGCGTGGGTTCTGTCCAGGCACTCCGGCTTCCTCCCACAGTCCAAAGACATGCAGTCAGGTCAATTGGAGACTCTAAATTGCTCATAGGTGTGAGTGAGAGTGCGAATGGTTGTTTGTCTATATGTGGCCCTGTGATGGACTGGCGACCTGTCCAGGGTGTACCCTGCCTCTCGCCTGTATAATAGCTGGGATAGGCTCCAGCATGAATTCATGAAGTGTTTTTATAAATTATGCTTATTCATTAAAGAGAAACCACCACCACAGCTGTTTATTTCACCAACCAAAATGCAAATGAGTTGTGAAAAGTCAAGTTTCAAGTAATTAAAATACTGAATTCTCTATTAGACTTTGCACATTTAATTTGATAGATTCTTTATTATATATAATAAATTGAAAAAAATTCTAAATATATAATTAATATTATAAAACATGATGTATCCCAATAGATTAAACCACCCAGCACAATAAAAAATATCGAAAAATTAGTTCCGTTTTAACCAGGATGTCTTAACTGAAAATAATCCTTTAGCACAGTGGTTCTCACACCCAGTCCTCAAGTACCACTGCATTGCTGGTTTTCCAGCTATCTCTGATCTACCCACTGCTGATTACCTGCATCAGGCGTGTTCATTCAGTCAGATACCATCTCAGATGAAGGTGATACTCGTGTTGTAATACACCTGATCCAGGTACTCAGCTATGGGTAGGGCAGGAATAGTTGGAAAACAAGCAGGGCAGTGGTACTTGGGGACTGGGTGTGAGAATGATTACTTATAATATAATATAACTCAACAAAGTGAGTTATTGTTATTGATAGTTTCATTATTAGTACTATTACACTTAAGTAGCATTTGCTGATATTATTTTTTGTTTTGTAAAATGCTGAAGGTAGTGCTAATCTCTGTGACAAATTAATTCAACTTTAAAATGTCTCTCTATATATGTTGACATATAATCAAAACCAGAAGAAGTTATAGTTATGTGTTCAGCTCATTAGTTACACAATTACCCACATGACTCGTGGTCATGACCGTCTATAGAAAGAAAAAGTAAAGTTGTTCTGTTAGATTTACAATGTCTTTAGTCTTTCTTTGACTCGATCCTGTATCTTATGTGTCACATTACAAAGTAAATAGACTTTCTTTTTGTAATACCAGGTTTGCTAGAGAACACGAGACACTTTATCTATCCCATCATCCATGGCAAAAGGAAGGATAGCCTTGTCAAATATTGACAGTATCTATGATGATGTTTTGTTTGTTGACAACGCTTTCTTTTTAGAAGAAAGCCAGACCTGACATTGTGGTGCAGGATTCTTTGACTTGTTTCATGGTTGTGTCTGACTTAAAGGCATTAAATGCCTCAACAAGGCTTCTGGTGCAGAGACAGTGGTGGAAGAAAACGTCAGATCATTTACTGTCCTTGAGTAAAAAACAATTAACTTAACGTATGACAAGTGCAAGTATTCCACAGAAAGATGTTGCCTATGAGTGACATACATTACTAATACAAAAATGTGTATTTTGGATTTTTTTTCTCATCTTAATAGTGCTCTTAGTCCAACCTAAGGAGTTATGTGATGATTAATGGTGGTAAAGCCAAATTACAAACTAATTTCTCTATCATTTATTTTTCTTATGTGTCTTTGCAATGAAATAGTGGATAATTGAACCTATGTGGGCCTCTGTAAACCATCTTAGATGTTTAGAGGTGACGTTGTAAGTCTAGTGTAAGTATAGGACCTGTAGATAGAGTTTAATAAATAGAGTTTCGCTCTGAATTATAGAAATGCCATAAGCTTCAAGAATGGTAAGCTGAGTATGTGAACAGTTGCAGATTACTTTAAGTAAAGCACTTGAATAAATTTCTTTCCACTACTGCCTGTAGGCAGATTTTTGAATATTATTAGATGTTGACTGAGGAATCTCCTGAATTCAGCAGTAAAGATATACAGAAACAAAAGTGATACTGCACTCAAACTGTATGGATGAGCAGGTCTTTGACAGGAGATGGGCGTTGCCCGTTCAGTCAACTGTCAGTTGCTGTCGCCGACACGCCTCCAGAAGGACGACTTCCTCTCAACCAAACTTGGGAAGTAAACCGAGTCCATCCAGGAATGGCCCGCCTAAAACTCCCACAAGCGCTGTTTTCATTCGCTCTGCCTCTTGTCAATCAATTAGATCCCAAGCGACGTCAGCAGCAACGCCACACCGGGGCTGAGGAGTGGGTGACGAGGAGCGATCACCACCACCAGGAAAAAAAAAAAATACCAGGAGCGACAAAATGCACGGATACAAGGGTCCATTTGACTGTCAGAAAGACGTTTTCGCATTTTGAGAATTTGGTCCCGGCGGGCTCTTTTGGAGAACACGAGCTGAATACAATGAAGGTCCTTTGTCAGGCCGAGCTTTCTGGTTTTTAGCCAGTTGGCTGCAATTCCAGGGATGGCTAGCTGAGCTAACGTAGCTAGCTAACGGTTAGCCTGCCCATTTAGCTGTCCTGGTCAGTGGGTTCCTCGGGCTGCAAGAGCATAGCAGATCCGAGTGCAGTTGTGAAGGAGTGTTTTTTTTTTGGCTTTTTACAAGGACTACAATCCGTCGAGTGCTTGACACAGTGAGTTATCCTGTGTGTTTGTTCAGTCCATGGGCAGTTTGACGGGCGCTCACTGTCACTGCGCGGGCGTACAGTGTTGGTTTCGGGGCGGCTAGGTTTTTACTCGGCCGGGTAACCAGCAGAGGGATTGTACAGATGTGGCAGCTGTAGCCAGTTGTGTCCCACTGTCTCTGGGACCGAGGTTGGTCATTTGAAATAAAGGCCGTGTTTTTGTGGTAAACAGCTTGGTGGGAAAGCAATTAAAAGTGGTGGCATTCAGTTGCTTGTCACTTAACGCTAAGGGTGGTTATAACGTTTAGTTAGCAACATTTAGCATACAAGCTAGTCAGTGAGTTGCCCAAAACTAATCTCAGCTATTTTGGAAAGTTCATAAAATAAAGGTATCTGTTTTTCATTTAGGGTGTTCGTAAACATGTTGCATTGGACATTTTCTGTGATCAGCTGTCAGTCCCTGTAGCCTGTGGATTTACCCGACAGTGACTAAGCTGTCAGATATTTGACACTTGACAGCAGTTTTACCACCAACAAGAAGGCCAGAATCTGCACCTACCATCACCAAGCCCTTTATATAACTTAGAAACGGACTGTTGCTGAGAGGCGCTTTTATACATTTGATACTTTGTGTGAGGTGTAGCCAGACGCCCCTTGTTAGACGGGCTTTTTCAGCTCATGCGGTGATGACTTTAGACTCCATGATGGCTTGTTGCCTGAGTGAGGAGGCGAAGGAATCCAAACGAATCAACGCTGAGATCGAGAAACAACTCCGGCGAGACAAGAAGGATGCAAGAAGGGAGTTGAAGCTTCTTCTGCTGGGTAAGTCTGCAAAATCTAGAAAGGTTTTACATACTATTTCACATTGGTGTGTTTGGACATTTTAACCCCATCTCTGCTTGCACACACACACACACACACAAACGCGCGCACCAACCAGACAGTTCAAGTGCAGTTGATTTGATTATGTTGTAGTGGCTCAATATGCAAAAATACTTCACCCACTATTGCACAAGTTCAGATACTCTAGTCACCACAGGATTTGTCTGTAATGTGATATGCAAACGAAAATTCAGATGTGGCTCAATTGTTGTTTCCAGTATAATCGGAGCAAGTAGCGGGGAAGCAAAGAACAGCCACTGACCTATGAACTTAAGTTGTTATTATTTTTTAACAGAATGAAATTCACTCCACTGTGGTGTCTGTAATGTGTTTCATCATGACTGCTGTAGGATTTCTTATCTTGTCACAGAAATTCACAGGAGGAGCTGGGGAAAAGCTTATCAGCTAATAAAAAAAAGCTGTTAATGATCAGATCATAGCATGTTTCATAGTCCTATGTAGAAGGTGTAGTGACAGTTGTTCAGTCTTTGTTTTGACTGTGATAGTATTTTGTAATATAAAAAATAATTACTGTAAGTAACAATTTTTAATGCCATAATAAAGACAGTAGTGAGTCAAAACCATCTGACTTATTCTAGACTATCAAGCGTGACTTTGGTTAGAAAGTCTTCTCACAACCAGCTGCCAACAGTTTGCTTTTAATTCCCTTTATTTGCCTTCTTGTCTCCCTGTAAGATGAGTCTTAAATGATGAACAAGACTTGGTTTTAATTAAGTCTGCTATAAGGGGGGGCAGGACTCCTTTGGTGTTGGGTCTTCAAAAGGACTTCACTGAGGTGGCCCACTCTGGGATGTAATGGTTCTCCTGAGGAAAGGCTGTGCTTTCCACACAATAACTCCATGTTTAAGGAGGAGGAACAGAGCAGTTGTGTGTTTTGATGTAAAATTACATTGACAGAAAAAGCTGGTATTTTGTTTATTGGACACTACAGCGAAGCCAAAGTTTAGGAACGGCTAGATATGGAAACAAGTCACTAAGCTCACTTCAGCAACTCTGGTTTGTTTTCTCGGGCCACAGAGTTCACACATCTTTGTTTTAAGGATGCTCCAATGCTAAGCTGTAACAACTGTGCTGTGGCTGTGCTTACATGTACTTAAATAAGCACGTAGCTGTCAGCTTTCTCGAGTAAAATAAATTTTTGTGTTAACGAGACACCTGGTTTCGGTAATCGGAGAGGGAGATTAAGGAAACCTCATTTTGCTTTTTAGTTTGTTTTATACAGGTGCACATAACAAAAGGCCGCAGCCACAAGGGAGCAGGGTAGAGTGGCTAGATGAAAAGAAAAGATCATTTGGAGGAATGTTTCCTCATATTTAATACTAGTCTGGCTATAGTGAAACTAATACAGAGTAGCCTGTAGAAGTCTAAATAAGTTGGCTTCCACTGTATATTTGTTAAATTCAGACAGCTCTGGCTGCATGTCTTTGTCTCACTACCTGCTCCAACACACACACACACACACACACACACACACACACACACACACACACACACACACACACACAGTAAAGTAAGAAAGCAGCATCATTTGTTAAAATCTGTTCCATGCTTCCAAAATAACAGAAGCAAAGCAGAAATCAGATTACTCGTCTGCTACTCAGTGACTGACCGTTTTCTGTATAGATGCAGGGAACACGGTCTAGCTTGGATGGGTTAGGATAGCACAAGACCTCAGTTGTTTGTTGCAGATTAACTAAGCAGCATATGGAAGCTGAAGTGAAACCGAAATAAAAAATTTCCCTCTCTCACCAAAATAACTTAAATTGAAGCTCCAGCATTTTCAAATTGAACTATCATACAGAGGATGCAACAAATTGTTTAATTTGTGACAGTTACTGAACAGTTGCTAGCTATCTAGTCTAGACGGACATGGATTTTGTACAAGTACAGTTTCCATATTGCTGTTCTCAACATTGTTTTTACTGCATGTCATGTTGCTGCAGAGATTGGAAACAACTCCCCAGCTCCAAACCTGTATCCAAACCACATTAAATGGGTAAAACACACCTGCTATAAAATAATACATGACAAATACAATTGCAATTATATTTTAAAACAGAAACAGCGCCACTAACTAGTTTAACTAACTAACTAGTAACTAGTTTCATTTTTTATGTGGTTAAAGGATGTTTGCATTAATTAAGTTTGTAGACATGGGAGTAAAATTATCATATAGCTTAACTTCTGATCAGCTAAGAAACAGCCAGTGAAAGTGTGCATTTATTTGTAAAGTTAATAAACAAATTAATTCTACATCAGTTATTTAAAAATGTAAAGAGGTGGTGATCAAGGCAAAAAGACAAGTCACTACCTCTGTGTTCAGCTTGGCACACAGATCAATCGACACCTTTCAAATGCTAGTAAAACTGTCATAACATTTATAGTTAGGTCCAAAAGTATTTGGGCAGTGACAGAATTTTTTTTATGATTTTGCCTTCATACGCCACAACAATGAATTTGAAACAACACTATTAAGATGTCGACTTAGAGTAGAGTATCAGCTCTATTTTTTAAAAGGTTTCACAAACATATGCCATTTTTATCTTAGGAATTACATCCAGAGTGCCTCCATCGTCAGGGGCTCAAAAGTATTGAGCAAAGGCAAAGTGACAAAATTGTAAATAGTATCCTAATTTTTCATGTTTGCATGTCAATGACTGCCTGAAGTCTGGAGCCCGTGGTCATTACCAAATTCAGAATTTTCCTTCATGTAGATGCTTTGCCAGACTGCAGCTGCCTTCAATTGCTGCTTGTTTTGTCTTTAGTAACTGGAAAGCTGCTCTGTTGGGTTGAGATCAGGTGACTGGCTTGGCCACTGAATAATATTTGTAATAATTTACAATATTTCATTTCTTCTCTCTGTGAAGCTCTGTCCTATCAGTTTTGTAGCACTGTGGCTGAATGTGAGCAGAGAGTATAGTCCTGTACACCTCAGAATTCATCTTGCAAATCCTGTCAGCAGTCACATCATCATTACACACCAGTGAACCTGTTCCATTGGTAGCCATAGATGCCCATGCTATAACATTGCCTCCACCATGTTTGACACATAATATGACATGCTTTGGATCATGACCTGTTGCATACTTTTCTCTTCCCATCATTCTGGTACAAGTTAATCTTGGTTTCATCTGTCCAAAGAATCTGATTCCAGAACATGGGAGGCTTTTTAGGGGTTTTCTAAGTTTGGCGTTTCTAAATCTGACATTGATATTTCTACCTTCTCCAGAGTATTGACTTGACTTCTGTTGATATTGTGAAAGGATTTTTCTCCACCAAGAGAAGGATTCTGTGATCATCCACTTTAGTTGTCTTCTGTGCTCTTCCAGGCCTTTTGATGTTGTTGAGCTCACCAGTGCCTTCTTTCCTTTTTATGAATAATAGTGTTGTTATCTCTGATAAATGTATGTTGTTTTTACAGCCTACTGATGGCCTCCTTCACTTGCATTGAGATCTCCTTCATTCGCATTGAGATCTCCCTGGATTTCATGCCAACTGAATACCTGATATCAATTCCAGACCTTTTATCTGCTTCATTTGTCCTGAAGTAATGGGCTGCTGTTCAGTTAAATTCTTGTCAGACAATTGCCCAAATACCTTTGAGCCCCTGAATATGGAAGTACTCAGCTTAAAATAGCTGTAATTGCTAAATGGTAAATGCCACATTTTTGTGAAACCTCTTAAAATAAAGCTGAAACTAAATCTACACTTCAATCACATCTTGATTGTTTTATTTCAAATCCTTTGCGGTGGTGTATAAAGGAAAAATCATAAAAAACGATGTCATATATATGATGATGAATATGAATTATGATGGTGAAGTGTCTAGTATAGTACATGGTTTCTGTTGTGCTTATTCAGAATGAGAATACACAGCAGCTGTCTCTGACTGGTGCTGATTGAAGAATCGTATTTTCATAATCATCTCAATATAAACACACCGTATAGACACATCTTAAAAGACTGCCTGAAATGTGATAATTTTGTTTATGCGAAGCATGCATTCACTCCATTTGGACAATCACAGTAAGCCTCTTTTATCCATCCGCTGCACTGGGCGACTTCAAAGTTAGCTACGCAGTGGCTGATGAAGGAGAGAAAAGTTAGGAAAATGCAACTGGCAAATTATTATGGACTCGGGCAAGATGACGTGTTAGAAACACAGGTACTGTGTAAAATATGCCCAACAGTTGTCAACTTTCAGAGGAAGTTCAACTAAGAAGACTGTGAAATCTGACAACACTGGTGTTTGTGATGCTACTACTTTGCCTTGGCTTGTACAGTACTGTACTAGTTGTGCTGGCAAAATTATTTATTGAGACAACCCTGCCAGGGAACACATTGTGTCTATGTGTCAGTTGCATTGGACTGCACCCTGTGTCAAACTCCTGTTTTGTATTGAGGCATTTCTTTCAGACATTTATTACTATGGCTGTCTGGGCCTTCAGAGGCATTCAGGTATCAAACTCCCGGTATGTGAACGTGAATATAACCCTACCACTGAGTTTTTCCAGCATTTCCCACGCACGTCAATGTGCATAACAGCACAGCTGCTGCTCTGAAACTCTCAGAGGAATCTCTGAAATTGTATTGTTGATTTTGTCTTTTGTTAATTTCATCATAATTATATGCAGGGGTTGCACAATTCAATGAAAAATTTACTATTATTGTGGACAGCGTTATGATACAATAAATGATATGAGACAGTCTTGGTTTCAAGGAAAATGGAATAAACTTATGTTACTAAACTGTGCATGTTTTCTGAAAACAAAAGTTTACAAAGTCAAAGAAGAAGAAGTTTACAAGGGCAAACAATAGGGATAAATAATTTGTCGTTTTGGGGCATGAATGTGATGTTTAAATGGTGCCTTTGGTTAGAGGGTTCTTAGATTAGATATCACCACAACCCAACCAATACTAGACTTTTGTGGTTAATAATATTTATATTTGAGATCATATTCAACTGATGGGTAAGAATATTTTATGAATATTGTTATTGTTGTTGCTGTCAGGCTAGTTTCTGTGTCACTACTCCATGAATCACGCGTAGAGTTTACCAGCTGAAGTTAAGCTACAAGTAACAGATAAAAAAACTATCTGAAATCTGCTGATATTTTGGTGAAACATGACGTCTCTGTGTCACTCAATACTACGTGTTCTCCTCCACATGTATATTTAAAGGCTCCAAGTCTTTCGGGTTTGATTGTGTGTTCCTAGTTGGCACCACACAAAAGGCATTTGTTGGTTCAGTTCACCAACATATTGCCAAACATTAATTAGAGATATGAAGTGTTGTTGGCTGAGAAACTCATTGTTCTGTTTTTTCTGCTCACAGATGAGATTCTGGTACAGTGACGCACAAAAAGAGGTCGACTGGGAAGCCATCCCTTCTCTGTCCTCACAACTCTAATTTTTTTGATACAGCTTGCGGTGGGAGTCTGCTTTCACATTATTTAAACTTGTGCGAAAAGCCCTGTCTGGCTGCAAAATGAGTTATAGTGCAGTCTTGTTGTCTCACTTCATTAGGAACATATTACTGGCGGCTTTGAACTTTTTGTAGATCTCCACACATAGTGTAGCTTTAAATGTTTTTGGCTCTGATGTATCTCTTGAATCAGATCTGTGGTGACTTGTGACTTCCTACATTAACCGTTGGAGTTTTGTCACTGATTAGAAAAAAATAAACTTTAACAGAATTATGGTTATTGTTTACCAGTGTTGCTGGTGGAGCAGAGCCCTTACAGCTATAATCATGTCGGTGTTCAGCTGTAAATATGCAACCTTGGTATTGCTTCACATTTGTTGATTGCGCTGTTTTAAATTGCATATGAAGCTCAAAACCTTTCATCTAGTGGTAGCATTTAAACTGTACTTGTCTGGTTTGATGCAGTTTGAATTTATATCTTAGAGCATTTCTCATCTGCTAACTACTGTAGAAGTAGCACTGGTGGCTTTTTGTTTTAGGCAGAGACAATTCCAGCTTCTTGTTTGCAACAGGCTTGCTGTACTCAATGGTGTGGTTAGCTAGTGCATGGTAGACATATAGGCTGAGAAAATCAGAGTCAGAGTATTGCTCTGTGGACTGCTCTGTAGCTAAAATTAATTAAATGTGCACAGCTGCAGCACAGTGAGCTGCAGTAACAACATTAGTTTGTGAACTTTCATGTTTTTCATCTAATTTTGCTTTCATTTTAAACAGGAAATGATTTGACTTTCTTAGTACAACTGTGTTAACTGCTGTGATGATATTTTATTTTATTTTTTTACATTATCTTCACTTACTGAAATTATCAGATGGAGGCTAAAGTGTTTAGGCGATCTGTGGATGGTTTAGCTTCTTGTGCAGTGACAAGGGTCTGTCTGCGATTAGTGGTAACTTATCTTGAATTTGATATGTTTCTCTAGAAAGATCTGTTTTCTTATAGCATTATGCTAAACCCTCTTAGACGTTTATTAGATATAACAGGCTAAAATAAGTCTAATACAACTGTTTCCTTCAGAATTTGATTTTACCTGTTGATTATCAAAGCATCAAATTCAGCATTGTTAAAATTAGAAATGCACCTTTTGCCAAGATTTTGGTAACTTTTAAGTAACTTTGGTAACTTTTAAAAAATTTATTTGGAATAATATAAAAATCGACTATTAAACACCTTTTACATTTTCCATCTTTCTCTCACTGTTATTGAAACATATCCCAAACTTAAAGTGCTCCAGATTACTGAACCATTCGCCAAAGAAAAATAAAGTATTGCAGTATTTGTACTTTTCCACATAAAACTGGTGAAACAAAAAGGGGGGAAGCATTGTCCTGTGTCCCGCTCCAGTTTGCTCCAGTATCACTCACACCACAAGCCTGAAGCACGGCTAAGCCTGAACCCAATGATGGGTTTTGCGCGGGGGAGTGAAGAGCAGGTGAAGTGTAAGTGTAAATTCTCACTGCTCCACTGTATGCTGGTGTGTGACGTGATCAGTCATACATCTAATGCAATTAATGTGGTCAGCATGGAATATCTCAGACAGGCCGGTCTCCAATTTTGGCCAATCAAGCTTAAAATGGGCCCATTCCAGCCTCCATCTGATGGACTGGTGCAGCCCTAGTTAAAATACTCTGTTTTCTTAGTGGAGTACTTTTATA
This sequence comes from Helostoma temminkii, assembly GCA_900302695.1. Taxonomy (NCBI): domain Eukaryota; kingdom Metazoa; phylum Chordata; class Actinopteri; order Anabantiformes; family Helostomatidae; genus Helostoma; species Helostoma temminkii. Next base: position 34,225 of record OMLM01020132.1, on the reverse strand, counting down.
TTTGGTCTTCAAGTAAAATTTTGAGCTTTTACTTTTACAAGAGTAGAAAAATTAAAGGGTATGCCTGCTTGTAGTGGAAGATTTTTCTAGGTGAATACTTGCACTTTTACTTGAGTATTGAGTTTGTGTACTTTAAACACATCTGGACACGTCTTATTTTCGAACAGCTACTTGCTTTAAACACTGAATATCCTGATTCGGAACTAAATGTTGACCTGGGAGATCTGAAACTGATGCAAGATCAGCTGGTGTTACACAGTGATGCTGGTTACCCCATATAGACATTATTTGGTTACATATGGTGGTGTTCTATTGAAGCCCGTCTCCCCAACAACTTGTGGAAAGCGGACACTGATAACATCACGTTTGTTCTGTCATCATGGAATTAACATTAGTTAGCAACAGCTGATCTGAGCTGGTCGATAACATTTAAAGCAGCAAACAAGTAAACCACAGGCACAGCAGAGCGGGGGAAATAGTCGCCAGGTAATTGATCGAGGATGCCGTCATTCGGTTTGGCAGATAAAAAGAAACGAGTTGTCAAGTCGGCAGTCTGTTAATATACTTGGATGGCCCACCCTACTAAACAGTATGTGTGGGGAACCACTGCACCAGTCCTAAAACTGGAATAAATCAAACCAGCATGAAAGTGATGATGTGCAGTTCTGCTAAAACCACTTTAGAGCAATTTGTGCTGATGTTGACTTGAATTACATTATACCGATAGGTGCTTCCACTGTTTTGTCAATATATACCAATGAGGCTAGGTTAAATAACAGAAACATGTCCTTGTGTAGTGCAGAACAGCTCAACAGCAACACACACTACAGTCCTAGCTAGTTACTGAGTGCATATTTCTGGGATATGCTATTCAAAGGATTCTGACATTACATCTTATTATTTTACATCAGGAAATGTAACTACATATCAGAGGAAGCTTTCTTATTTACACAATTTGTTGTAATGTTGTAAGTTATTGTAATAACAAATAACCTTGTTATAATGAGAAAACAAAGGTATTAGAAAGGTTTATATGCTAGTGTGAAAACAGTGACTCAAGAGAGTGAGATACTTTTCTAGTGTTGATCCGCTGTTGACTGAAGCTTAACTCAGTCATATGGATGAAAAACCTGTAAAACGTGTAGTAAAGTTATGGTTCACAAATATTGCGTATAATTTTTTTCTTTGGTAGTGTATCGTACAAACCTGTTTTAAACAAGTCAAGTCACTAACATTTGAAGGATCCCTTAAACATCTTGTTTGCATCAATTGTCAATTGTCAATATCACATCACAGGTCATGGGATGTGAGATTTTTTGTCATGTTTAATGAATACGTGGCATCTAAGAGCTTTAGTAATGTTAACAAAGAAAAATATATGCACCTCTTCTTTGACTTCCAGTTCAGGGTGTCTGACTTTGGAAATCAATTTGTTGATGTATGATGTGCAATACTAAGAGTAGTGCGGAAAACTCTCCAGGAAAGCTGAAATAGTTTGAGATTGAACCTTTTCAAACATGGCTACCTGTACTCAGTATATCTTGTAGTTTCTATCTGGGCATTAATCTCAGTTCCTGTGAGGAACAGTGGAGAAAGAGCCTAGAAGAGGTTATGAAACCGAGAGACTGACACACACACACACACACACACACACACACACACACACACACACACAC
>OMLM01020132.1:2577-26500 GCA_900302695.1 Helostoma temminkii | reverse complement strand
CGCAACAAAAACCTGCAACAAAAAATGTGAGCACAACTCTGAGATTATACATTATCATGTATCATATACATGATCTACACTCTGTGTTATCTCAGTGTCATTCAGTGTTTGGAGAATACTTTTTCTGCCTCTCTGTCCTTCTGCTGTTTTGTCCTACACTTCCTCTGAAATCCTCCCCCCTACTCCTAACAGTTTTCACTTTAGGAGCTCTTTTAAGGTCAAAGATGCGTCATGAATAATTTTTATCATTACTAGGATCTATTCTTAACTTTAAGGGGAAATTCTTAGAAAATGTTAGATTTCTAAGAATTTTATTAGAAGTTTGTCACTAGGAGCCACTGTTAGGCTGAGGAAGCGTTGTGAACAGGGCCCCAGATTTCTACATGCAAGTGCTCCTGTTAGTTTGTTTGACACATATGGTCTGCGCCTGTATAAACTGTTGGTTGCACATTGGCTGTCCATGCAGGCTGTCATGGATAAAATTTATGCCATGAAGCTAGTCACAGCTTTGTGAATGCAAAAATGATACTATCACTCACTATGATCAATTTTGTTTTAGTTTGGATTTTGTGTTAATTAACTAATTGTTGGCATTAAAATTAAGTATATTGGTGCTAAGTGCATTCTTTCTTGCAAAATTAAACAAATTAAAGAGTAAACATATGATATTATTTTGCCATTTACACCAATCAGGCAAAACATTATGACCACCTGTACAATCTAATTCAATCCAATATAACAGCTCTGCCATGAAATTTACATTTACATTATAATTTTTCTGTTTTAAAGTTGAAACTGTCAGAAATGTGGTAAGTACGACTCCTTAATAATGCAGATTTTGTAAAATTATTAAATTTCTGACAGACCTGTTGTATTGGATTAGGTTGTACAGGTTGTCATAATGTTATGCCTGATTGGTGGATGTCCATGCTATGTTGCAAATTTTATGTGTTATAAGAACATGTAATTGTTATTTATTTATTTGAATGAATTTTATTTTTCCTTTGACTCATCAAAAACCACTGTGGGTTCTATTGACTTGCGGAGGGCACTGTCATGTTTAGTTTTTATAAACTAAAGAAATATGTGATTAAAATATGTGTAAAAGTACAATAATCAGACATCAACTGTTTGAGTTTAGTAGAACAAGGATAAGAGTGAGAATAGAGAGCATATATGTACCTAAAACTGCAGTGAGTCAGACTCAAATGTTGGGAGAAGTGAGATGGAGAGATGAGTGTTAGAGAGCTTGAGCAGGTTGCAGAGGAAGAAATAGGTGGTGTAATGGGGGTGGAAGAGAGAGGATTGCTATGGAGAGAAACCAGCACAGTTGTGAGCTTGACTGCTACCTGCCTTGTCTTCTGAATGTTTCCCCGTGGTTAGTAACAAACAGAAGGCAAAACTGATGCTTTCATCATGGCTCTTGCATCTCTTAAGCCTAAGTAGTAGTTTGTTCACAGAATATGTCCATATAACGCTACAGGTCCTATAGTGGATTCTCATGTGGAGAAGTTGTAGTGTGTGTCTGCAAGATCTGTGCGGTTCTGTGTGTCTCGGTGTTTGTATGTGCAAATAAGTTTCCGTTATGACTCAGATCATTCTCTATTTATGCTTATGTGCATGTGCATAGTCATCATAAAACAAAATTGGAAGAGTGAACTCCGTTAACCCAACTCTTATTTGAGCTGAGGTGAGCCTTGCAGTTCCCGTGTGGCTATTCTGGGCTCGTCCATTTCACCCAGACATTCAGTTGGACCTCTGTGGTGTGCTCTGCCATAACAATGCACATTTTGGGACAACAGAAACAACATGACAAGAGATTTTTTTTTTACTGGCAGAACACTGGCTAGACCGCAATTAGGCCCACAGACATTTGTCATGTTTTTTTTAAGCTGTTGTCTAACTTGCATTGCTTCATCAGGATTACATACAGCCATTAGTTCTACTGTCAAGGCACTAGTTGACCCTGTTTGTAAAACAAATACACCTAACACAATAGGAAGGTACAGTATTATTGTTTGAGTAAAAACAACTGATACCATCTGGAAGAATGGCTGGCTGGTTCAGATAAGCAGTCTGTATTGGTAAAACACAGAGAGTGATTAGAGGTCTGGACGGTTGCCTCGGGTCATGATGATATGGATTCCTTCATGTCTTTGTGTATCACCACCAAAGTGTAGGTGGATAGATGACGTTGGCCTATTGCAGGACCGGGCACAGAAATCTGAATTATATCAGAAAAGCTACTATTTGACTATGTTAGTTATTACATGTTCAGCTGATAAAGACCTGTTGTTTTTTTGTTGTTGTTTTTCAGCTGTCAGCCAACACTGTAGAATACTGTAACTTTGTTTGGTTCCAGGGTCATGGCAATAGTGGGAAGGAAACTGCCAGATTTTTTTTCCCACACATATTCATTATATGACTTCTTTTCTTTTTTTCTTGTCGTCTTCTCAGGAACTGGAGAGAGTGGCAAGAGCACCTTTATCAAGCAGATGAGAATAATCCATGGGTCAGGCTACACAGACGAGGATAAGAAAGGTTTCACCAAACTGGTTTACCAGAACATCTTCACCTCTATGCAGGCCATGATCCGTGCAACGGAAACTCTCAAGATCCCGTTCAAGTATGAACAGAACAAGGTGCGTAAGTGTCATGCTGTGAATAATGAGTGATACTTTATTGAAATAAATCTACTGTGCATCCAAATACTTACACAAATGGGCATTGGTTAAAGACTTTATAAGCATGTATTTTCACTCAGGTTTTTCATGTGAGTAATTGGGTCCTACAAGAACATACTGCTTTCTGCCAAAGTCAGAACTGTTTTAGTGATTTCACATATTTCCCAGATTTCACAAGGTGGCTTAATGTGTACTTGGATAGGAGTGGATTATCTACATGGTCTTTTCTGAAATGCTTCCTTGATAGGAACAATTGAAATTAAGGAATGGAAAGGAAATTACAATCATGTTATTACTTTTAAAAAGTATCATGCTACAACAAAAAATTAGCGCTAGCACTATCACCATGAAACATGATGTTTCAGTCACCACCACAGTGCCCTGACCCACTCCTGGTACCTGACAGCTACTGGGCTCTGGGTGAGCTCAGATGAAACCATTTGGGGGTGTGACCAAAGAAGTAAGCTCAGCAGACCTCTGAAGCTTGCTCCGCATCTCTGCTTGGGTCTAGCAGATGCAGTTGACCGGTATTATCCGATATACTCACATTACACACCCAAATCTCCAACCTAGATGTCCAATGTAGACATTACATTGTGCATTAGTTGGTTGTCAAGTTTTGGCAAGGAAGAAGACAAGAAAGGAAAAACAGATGATACTGCTGGTTAATACTTTATAGTGAGTCAGACGCCGTTATGAGTCAAATACTAAATTGGTGGAGTAATCTTTCTATTTAATTTACTCAGTATTAAATGGCCTCACCTTAGCCAAACTAGAGACTTCAAGCAACTTAAGAGTCTTCATGATGCTCAGTGATTAATAGTTAAGTTTCGTGTGGGTGAGTTGGCTAAAATTCCTGGCCACTGTTGTCAGCATGGCCCGCAATCACTGTGATTGCTTGCTCAGTCCAGCACTAGTGTGTCCAGTTAATCTCATGCAAAACACATTCAAGAAGATCTCTCCTCCGCTCTCCTCCAGTGAACTGTGGCCTGTGATAACTGATCATCATAGCTGAATACAAAGGACAATTGAGAAGTAGGGATATACTGTATATGTTGTACTGTGTGTACTTTTTTGGATTATTACAGTACAGAGATGGTCACTACATAAATCACTTATATTCCACTGGATTTTGAAAATTTAATGATGTTGTATGAAATTACTTGTCTTGCACATTTTAGGTTCATGAAATGCTATTGCTCTGTTGCTTTTCTTCCAGAGTAATGCCCAGCTGGTGCGTGAGGTGGATGTGGAGAAGGTGTCATCATTCGATCATGCATACTTTACTGCGATAAAGATGCTATGGGCTGACCCTGGCATCCAGGAGGCCTATGATCGCAGGAGAGAGTACCAGCTCTCCGACTCAACCAAATAGTATGTCTTTCACCAGTTAATCTATTAGAATACAATGACTGATTATTTACTTTATGTGTAGTCTCAAACTGTTCAGCTTTTTGTAAGTGTTAAACTTGAGTGCAGGAAAGAAGAGCGTTCAGACAGATTGAGGAAGTCAAGGTAGGGAAAAGAAGTTTTATAACAGCTGCTAATAATATCAGGACTAATTCCAACCTGCATTAATCGATTTCAGACTAATATTGCGTGTGTTAAGAAGTTGAGGATTTGGAAAAATGTAAAGCTTATGCATAGAGATATTTGTATATTTTTATGAGCTGCTGGCTATATGCATGTTTCTAATTGTTTGTTTTTGATGAAAAAATGTGTGTTCTTACCATACACACTGGCAAGACAAAGTTTGGAAACACCTACATATGTGTTATGTTTTGTTGAGTTTAGTCAAATTGTTGTAAATGGATTATGACACACAGAAATGACCAGCAATTCATTTTTAGACATTTCTGAGCACAGAAATTTGGCATGAAATTGGCCTGTTAAACTTTACTTTAATCAAAACAAACAAAAGCATCCTTTGCAGCAATAACTGCCTGACGAATCTGTGACATTCCACTGATCAGTTTTTGATGATAGTGATTACCTCCCAGGCTGTGTGCAGCACTTTTTTTTGCACAACCAGGAACAATACTTGTGGTCACTGTCTATTAAATAAAGTTATCCCCAATCAATCTTGCCCAGAGGGAATGGCATGTTAGACAAGCATCTATTACTTTTTCATGAGCTCTGTGTCTAAGCTCTGTACTGTAGGTTATTCTCTTGGATAAAAACACCTGAAACTTGGGTATCATATAAATTTTGATTCTGTTTCTTATCAATTCCTTGTTTTGAGTCCAAAATGATTAAAAAAAGCTAAAATGTTCAGATGCAAATGTTTATTTTTTATTATTTTAATTATAGACTTAACATTCAATGCAGCAGTTTGGCTGCTAAAGCTGTGATCTCTCTGCTCTCTTTACAGTAGCTCTCTGAGCTTTGACATGACATTAGCAGAGGTGATAAGTAACTGAGTACTAAGAATTTACTCATTTACTTAAGTTTAAGTACTAAATTGTACTACACTGAATTGCCTCCCTCTCCACTCCAGTCGCACCCCTATATTCCAAAACGTAACTTAAATTACAGCCATACATCTGAAAGAAATAAAGATCATCGTCTTTCATGGGCCAATTTGTGACTGAAAAGTGGATTTGTGACCCCAGTGGTACCAGAGCAAAATTGGAGCAGGGCGATGCTCCTCCCCCTTAAAAATAAACCTGCTCCGCACTCTGTCCAAAATGTGCTCACTCCCACTATCCAGTCTTTGCTATGGGTACCCATTTTGAATTCGGTTCCAATTTGGACTGAGTTTTGGTTCCCAACCGTATGTGCAACACACTCAGATAATGTCTAGGGAAGTTCCTGGTTCCTGTGTACGTCTGAAAGCTGCTTTAAACTCCTCAGTCCACAAGACTTGGTTCCAGTCATCTAAAGACCAGTGTTTGTGTATGTTGGACCATGCACAGTGTCTTCACTCTGGTTACTTGTTTTATTTAATAATGCAACCAGTTCAGGAGTAGTAAGGAGGACTCAAGGAGGACACTAATAAGTACCTATATTCTTGGACAGATGTGCACATGGGCCTTTCACCATGTCTTATGTCCTTAGACTTAGACTAAAGTATACACCTATTACAGAATCTTTAATTGCTTGACGATATCTCATAAAGAATTACATTCCTTTCTCAAGTCAAGTATAGCTTGATGACTTTCCACGGAAAACTGTTTAGTTCTCATTTACATTAAAAATGACAGGTCACTCTCCCTATGGAGGAAGAGCCAAATATAAGCTCACATTATTTATTTACTGGACATTAATTAATTTTGAGACATGGAACATCTGGGAGGGCATTCATGATCAATTTAAAGCCATCCACAATTTAATTTTAAGCGTAATTGAAAAACTGATAGTTGCAAAGCGTCCAGTTGTTCAGGTCTGTGATTGAGTAGCAAACGGTGCTTGTTTTGTAAAAGGAAATCTTTGAAATCTTAGATGGTTTACCTGCTGAATAAATTGTTACAGATGAATGATTAACATATTTAATGTGTTTTGTATTTATTTGCTTACATTTCAGTGTAAAAATCAAAAAATGCCTTTTGTGTTTCCAGACTTTGTCTTGCCAGTGTACATGTACATGTGGTCTTGTAGTGGCATGATGGGTTTGCCTACATGTGCATTTTTGTCATATGTTCCCTCCCCCTCCGCAGTTACCTTAGTGATTTAGAACGAATAGCATCACCGGGGTATGTGCCCAGTCAGCAGGACGTGCTGCGGGTTCGAGTGCCTACCACTGGCATTATCGAGTACCCATTTGATCTGGAGAATATTGTCTTCAGGTACTGGTGTCAAGTGACTTCTGATGATGCCACTGGTTGACTAGCTGCACAACAGTTGGTCAGCCAGTTGAAACCGTCGATGCCGCTGTCTCCATCCACTCTGTACCGCACAGCAGGGCTCAGCACTAACACATCCATGATGGTTCACTCTCAAAGACCAAATCCTTAAGAACAGGCCCCAACCCTCCTTTCAGAACTGTCTAGAAAGGCAGTCATTTTTCTTTTCAACCAGGCAGTCAAAGTTGGCCTCTTGAGGGCTAAATCATTTTTTTGGAGTCAAGTTAAAAGTTTCTGCTTCCCTTAAACTTACAAACCTTCACAGTAAGCACTTTGAGGGGGAGAAGATGATAAAGCTGAGGATTGTTTTGTCTTCAGGAGCTGCCATCAAGGATGAAGCTACATTTCTAAGAGAATATTTGAGGGGGGTGGTGGTATGAAATGTCACCGAATCCCCTCATAACTCTTCAGTATGTTTTTTCTTTAGTTACATCTAGACTGATTCACTTGCTTTTGGAGGGCATGTGCTGTATCTGCTGTTATGCTTCACTTTCTCTTTCCTTCCTCTGTTTGTCTTCTGTTGTCCATCCTGTCTCTAGCTATCTAAGTGATCTGGATCGTATTGCTGAACCGTGCTATCTACCAACTCAACAAGACGTGCTTAGGGTTCGAATCCCAACTACTGGGATCATAGAATACCCTTTCGACTTGCAAAGCATCATTTTCAGGTAGAAGAAGAACTACACTATTTTTACTAACTACAGTTTTGCTTCCCAGTGTTCTGTTTTCATTTAAAAATCCAAATGACACTGATGTCTGAGTAAAAATGTTTACACACATTTTAATTTGTGTATTTAAACCCATTGTCTGAAAATGCTCCCTATCTGTTGTTCTTTGAAGGTGTTACAATAAGTAGTTGCAGACCTAGTTCATATGTGCATCTTTATGTTGATTTATGATACTTTCTAACTTGGTGTCATAAAACAGGCCTAGACAATAAGTTGCTGAATATGGATTCTTGATAAACAATCTCAAGATGTACTCTGAACACATTTTAGAAAGTAAAATGCTCATAAAAAACGGTATTTTACATAGTAGTTCCTCACAGTTGTTCTGTGTTGCCCAGAGATACACTCTCTGGGACTTGGAACAGGGACAGTCTTGTGACCGGCCACCAATACATAAGCAGCTTCCCTTACACCTTCCCTTGCAAAAATGTGAGAGGATGAGTATATAGAGATGGACCGAGGGAACAAGAACGATTACAGAAGAGTGCAAATCGATAGGAAGCCATCAAGTCAGCCCCCTCCTACGCTTTGCAGGGCTAGAAATAGCTCTACTTGCAATGAGGTTGTGTTGAAGAGGTTCCCAGCAGCTATACTGTAGCAAGGCTCTACTCTGCTTGACTGTGCTGCTGATAGTGAATCACTAGATGCTCTCAATAGCATCAATTTTGTGTTTAGAGACTGAAAATACAAATATGATGTCAGGTAATATTGTAAGAAGGACATGATTACTGGAGTTTCTTAATTTTTAAAAATGTTGTTCATAAAACATAGAGGACACTTGATGCAGAATGAGAAGTCCCCCAGACCTGTATGTGGATAGCAACAAGTATAGGTGGGATTGTACTGTGTCACAGAGACGAACATTTTCGAGGCTTGATGCCTTCTCTTTTGATTGGCTTTTTAATTCAAAGAAAATGTCATTTCAGTTGTCTTATCCAGCATAAGAGAATGTGTAGTATTAAGTAGGTCACTCATCCCTGCTGGAGAAAAAAAAGAGGTCGTCTGATGTGAAGGAGTTTTATTTTAGGCTGGCTCTTCTGGAGGACTCCATTTATCAATGCCTTTTCTCCTTCTGGCAAACTTGCTGACTGAGTTCACCTTTGTGAAGTTCCACTGCATAGTTGTAGAGTGATATTGGCTATTTGGTCAAATTAACTCCAGAAATTAGACCGAAATGTGCATAACAAATGAGTAGAGTCAGGGTTTGATGCATCACAGCAGTCTAGCTTTTGTCTTTATCCTTATCTCTTCTGTCTAAATTAATACATTTAGTTATGGTAAATTATTCATATAAAAATGTGGACATTAGAACAGGAGGAATGGCTCTTCCAAGAGTTGATCTATGGCTCCTATCTCAGAGTAAGGGTATCCAAATATCCACCTGAATCAAAACCCACATATCCTAAACTTAAAGTCCCTTGTTTAGCATTTCCCATATTTTTTTTTAATATTTCATTTTCCCCTCATCATTTTCTTTAAACCAATCCCCTTGTGCTTGTCCTAAACAAGGAAATATTTTCTAGACTTATACAAATCCTTCATAGACTCTTTGTGGAAAAGATGATGGTTTTGTAATGTGTGTTCACACATAACTCTGGAGTTGCTTTGGTTCACCTAAGGGAACGTTTGCTCTGTCTGCAGATTCTCAGCTCACGTTTCTTTTGATTCTATTTTTGGTGCAAAACGGGTGTTTGGCTTGAGCTACATTATGTTAAAGTGGTCTTCTGTATGCTTAGACGGACCACGCTGCCCTTGAAATATACTGATTGGCCACTATTGTAAAACTTAGTGTAAATGAACATGATGGATTTAAGTGATCTTATGCCAAATTACTGCCTCTTTGTACTAATATTAAACAGTTTAATTTAAATTAATTTACATGTCATGAAAAAGGGACATATACATGATTTATTGTGGTTCAAGTCTGATATGTTTTACACCTGTAGAAATTCCAAAGATTTAACAAAAGTTAAATCTTTGAGGTAATGACTGAAATGCATGCATATATTTCAAGACTAAAAAATGGATATGACTAATAGATGCAGAGATTGCCAATTTTAATTTCCTCTTTTTGTGTGATTTTCTCCACCTGTTCTTGGTATTCCTCCATCTCATACCATCACACCCCTAACAGGATGGTGGACGTGGGGGGCCAGAGGTCAGAGAGAAGGAAGTGGATCCACTGCTTTGAGAATGTCACCTCCATCATGTTTCTGGTGGCTCTTAGTGAATACGATCAGGTCCTGGTGGAGTCAGATAATGAGGTGAGACAGAGACAGAGAAGTTGTGATTTCTCAGTTACTCACACACAGTAATATTACACTGTATATTCATACTGAGGCTTTAACTCCACTTCTATTTTGCAGGAATTTAATTGTGGTTTGTGAGGAAACGGTTACTTCACTGTCTTTAAAATAAAAGAAGCTTCTTAAACAGCCTGTTTATTGTCCTACAACTGGAATGAGATCTATATTTACGTCATATGGACAATGAATTGTTTGCACATTTGTAATGTGACGGGCGTGGTTCCTGGAACCCACAGAGAGTTGTAACAAACCTCTGCGATACCTTTCAGTGCATTTTAGTTTTCTGCAGCTAATTGTTTTGCTTTTGCTGCCCACAGTTTTTATTGTACCTTTTGGGTCCCTCCCATTGCTCTTATTAGTCGTGTTTCCAGCAGCAAAGCACAGATAAACCCACTGTATACCACCTTTGCAGCACCAAATAACAGACAAAGTTAGCATCTGGCTGATAATAGTCCTTAACTTTGTGGTGATAACCAAAGGTACTATTTAGAGGCAACTGGACTTGCTGAGGTTTTCTAGGTGTCTTCAGTTTGAAATGTCATTTTATTATTTGTCGTCCAATGGATTCACACTTACCCCCAAACATCATGTGTGTCACTGGGGTTGCATGAGATTGAACACTGTCAAGGAAGGAATGACACAGGGTCATATGTGGTGTCGTACTTCACAGCCTCAGTTTGACATTGATGGGCTCCTTTACTCATTTCAAACCATGTCTTTGTGGACTGGAATGTGTACAGTTCTGTCTGAGGGCCAAAACACCTTCAAGCAAGTTCGGTTGGTACTGAGTAGCACCTTTGTGTGCCCATGACCTGGTAGACTAAGTCTCTCCTCAGACTTTGTGGGGATAAGGCAACTAAATAATCAGAAGCTGGTGTAGACCAAAACAGAGCCAAAAGGAAAGTGAATATTGGAGTTAGATTTTTCACGTGGCAGAAATGTGACTTCAAATAAATGTTCATATCTGCTGCAGGTCATGTCTGTGTCACATTTTCAGCTAGTTGCACTGCCACCAAGTGGTAAAAAAATCCATAAATGAACCTCACCTGCATAAACTGCAAGTTTGTGGTTAACGGCAACAATTTTTAAATATAAAGGCAATTTCAATCGGTAGACTTTTTTTTTTTTATTATAAAGAACTGGTGGGTGAGAGGGGTTATATCGCTGTTGCCTTTCCAGCAAACATGATGCAATGATTATGTATGTATAGTCTCTCATAACAATAAGAATATATGTCCTCTTTCTGTTCACTTTGGAGATATTTAGTGTCCATATGGATGGCTCTGTCTCCTCTGAATGTTCAGATAGAATTACAGCTAATAAAGCTAATGTGATCATGCCCTCTGCTCCTCTCCTAACAACAGACCCTTTCTTTGACCTGGTCATATGACCACTGGGTTTTATAAGACAGACTCCATTGCCAGTTTATTAGTGCTGATTTTTGTCCACTCTGGCAACAGGTTAACTGCATACATATTGTACTTTATCTTCATTGGGTCTGCTTAGGTGTGTTGCCTTATTGTACTATTTTATATGTGAGATTTTATTAAAAAGTGACTTTTACTGTGGTTGTTTGGACAAATTCACTATTCTAAAGTTCTGCATCATGATGCCATCCAGCTATCGCCCACTAGTTTTAGCAAACTAATGTCATACTGCATCCAACCTAGCAAGACAATGTTTTGATTTATGAAGGGATTAAACAGAACGATGAGCCTATTAGCTTTAATAACTGGCTAAAATAGAGAAAGTATCATATCACTGCAGGTTTTCGTACATTTTCACATTTGTCTGTTAAGCAACTTCATCATACACACCAAATGCAGACACAGACAAAAAATTCCTCAGAAATAAAAAAAGCCTCTATTTAATAATGTCATTCACGAGGGGCAGTGATTCAAACAGAGTTTGAAAAGTTTCATAATCTCAATGTATGCTTACTATATATTTCTTTCTTTCTTCTTTTTTTGTTTTTTATCTTTCTGCCCCTACCTTGATCCACGTCAGAATCGTATGGAGGAGAGTAAAGCTCTTTTCAGGACCATTATCACATATCCTTGGTTCCAAAACTCCTCTGTCATTCTCTTCCTCAACAAGAAGGACCTGCTGGAGGAGAAGATCATGTATTCTCACCTGGTTGACTACTTCCCAGAGTTTGATGGTGATTTTATGATCGTCTTTTACCTTTACTTTATTAGGCACCTTAGCAGGATTACACATTTAATATTATTTGCCTGTTCCTGCATGGTTGTGCATTGAAGCTGTTAGCTGAGCCTCAGAGGCGAATTCAGGTCTGAGATTCATCTAATTAATTATACATATTTTCTTTTTTACGTTTGTCAGCCAGACCTTTGTCAGCCACACTTTTATTTAAGGTCCTATACTAATATGCAGATCAAACTGGCTGGTTTCCATCATAATGGTAAAAGTAGCCACATCTGCACTGAAATTTGAATTTTCTTTCACTTACGATCTGTGATATTATCTAGGCAGAATACTTTCACTTGTATTTTGTATTTTAGACTGACACCTTGTGGCTAAATTGCTGTACTAAAATCCAAACAACAGAAGTTTTTAATATCTTGGTAATAAATAAAATCATATTTTAACATGTAGTTACATGTAGAAAATAAATAAATAATATAAATTGACAATACAGGTTCAATGATACTAATATAATGCTCAATAAAACCCAAAGATAATGATATGTTCTTTTTCTAGGTCCTCAACGTGACGCCCAGGCGGGTCGGGAGTTCATCTTGAAGATGTTTGTGGACTTGAACCCAGACAGTGACAAGATCATCTACTCCCATTTCACATGCGCCACCGACACGGAGAACATCCGCTTCGTCTTTGCCGCTGTCAAAGACACCATCCTGCAACTCAATCTCAAAGAATACAACCTGGTGTGAAGGGGAAACAGAAAATGAGAGGGATAGAGCGAGCAAGAGACTGACCTGCAGTGCCCCCACCGTCACCACACACACACACACACACACACACACACACATATACATATATGTACAATGCAGAGTCCATTTCTAGAATCACAGCATAAATCATACTGCTGCTCAAAGAGAAAAACATTGCTTAGTATTGTACAAGGTCTCAACCCTTCTGTCCACTGAGCTCCTCAGTAGAATCTGTTTTGTACTTCTATTAACTGCAGAAACACGCCGTGTGTCCTATCTCTCTTTGGGGTTTTGATCTGTTTTGGGGCTCCGACTTGGCGTTGCTCACATTTTCTCAGTTTTTAACACTACATTATCACCAGTGCTTGTGTGTACAAGGTGGGTAGAGGTCGTTCTCTGGGTAGGGTACACTTTTATGGACAAAGGGCTCTCTTCCCTTCTTCTTATTTACCACATGCATGCTATACACTACAGCATGACGGCATGAGGCCAGGCTGCAGACCCCAGACTCTGCACATCTGCGACGGGTAACTGATTATTATGATAGGAATATATCATCAGACAGTGCTAGGGTGCAGCAAGATACTTGGTTCCCCTGGGTCTTTGATTTTTTTTTAACCCTGCCCCAAATCAGAGCACAGGAGCTCTGTTGAAGCTGCTCACACAGAGTGACAGCTAGACAGAGATGACTACATGTTCTCTTAAGACTTTAAATACTTAGAGCTGTTAACTTTTTGGTCATAATATTAAAGTTAAAATCACAGTAAAAGTCACAGTAAGTTCCATATAAACTACCCTGTGTTTTTAAAGTTTTAAAATTCATCAACACGTATAAAATACTGAGAGTCAACACTTTTTAGTTTAATGTATATCAGCTCCTTAGTTATTTTATATCACACTGCCAAATTCAACCCACAAACATTTGCTCTGTAAATATAAATACTACCAGTGTACTGTTTAACTCTTGAGTGGCTCAAATATTAACAAAACATATTTGGGAACTGGTATTGCCAAAATTAAATGTGAGTTTTCTCATGTTGGCATAACAACTTGCATTATGTGGCATTTTTTAATGTCAGCAGTTGTCTGAATCACAAATGTATTGGTACTGTGATTTATTCTCTTTGTTTCCTATGATGGTGAGATTAAACTTCCTGTGTAGAATGCAGGAATAATGATACCAGATCAGTACAGCGTAATAGTCAGTTGTAGAAATAAAGCTTTTGTGCTGCCAGTTAGCCTCAGTCACAGGTTGGTCTCCGTCATTCAGATAGCTTCTCTCCATAATCTGCTTTATTTTAGACGACCAAACTCTGACAAGCTGAAACAGATAGCAAGAGAGTGAAAAGTTCTTTTTTGTACTGATTTATCAGTCACATCTATGTATTGTTGCTACAGTAAATGAGACACTCCCTAATTTCAGCTCAAAGTTTTTCCAGTCTAGGAGACAGGAGGAGATTTTATACTGCTGTAAAATATCAAAACTATTTTATGGACAAGTTGTCTATCTTTCTAATAATACTTCATATATTTAGTTGTTGCAGTTCTGTTTTTAAATTCTCGACAATGGGAAAACGGTTTCCATGTCAGGTTTGTGCTTTATGCAAATAGGAAAATTAAAAGACAAAAAACTTTGTGGTTTAATATTTGCTGTTCAAGGAAAGTGTTTCTTTGTAATTTATAAGGATATGCGTTGGCTTTTGGTACCAATTCCATATCGTGTCTCTTGCCTGATGGTTGTTGAGTTGTTCCATTAAAATTGATAGACAGCTATTTTTGTCTTCAGTGTAATTCAGGTAAGTTTTCATAACTTTTCATCACAAGGGCTACTATTAGCAGCTTTGGTAGAAATGAAAGGCCTCTATGGACACCATAGAGCAAAAGGTGCAATTAATTAACAAGGGGGGCTATGAATTAAAAGTGTGTTGACATCCTGATGAGGATGGTTGTTGCAGGTTCAGTGAGAGGAATGCAGCAGTCCACAGATGCCTATGTGACATTTCTGAAGGAAGTCTGGTGGCTGTTTGCCTTTTGTTTGCTATCTTTTTGCCTTTAGATGAGGAGAATGGCTAAAGAAGTGCAGTTTCCCTGGGTGCAATAGCACATTTCTAATGTCCTCGCTTTTGCACCCGACCGTCCTTTTGCTCCTGTCATGAATTATGTGCTGATCTTCTTTACTGATAATTTCCACTATGTGGTCATTTAAATTTGGCTTATCTTGTCATTGGTAGTGTTTCAGTTGCCTGTGCTAGTGTCACAAAAACTGAGTGGTGACATATTTTGACATTTTTGTGAAAAATTGGAAGCTGGCAGAGTCAGATTAAACAGCATAGAAATCATTACTGATCCTAAACTGTTTCTAAAAGGTTTACAAGTCAAATTTTCTCGTGATTTGTTATTCTCGCTTGTTATTGATTGTGGTTAGATGTACACTGTAAGAATAATCTTAGCAACCCATGCTAATGTGTACATTTTATCAATGAAGCTATTATCTTGTATGTTTAGACTGTGCATTGTGAAACACTTAATGAAGGAATCACACACGTCTGTGCGAAGTGCCACTGATCTTGTTTAATCTGCTTGTACTGGTGACAAGTTCTTCTTAGGTGCTTCAACCAACAATTAAAGGTCTTTTCATGAGCAGTTTGTCCCATGTTTAACAGAAGTTCATTTTGGGGGTGACACTATTCAGCACACTTTTTGGTTTGAAGTTAAATGCTTCGATAAGTGGGCGAATTCACAGACAGAGTTTAGTAGAGTTTGGAAAGGAATTTTGTGTTCTGCTTCGCTGTGTGGGTAACATGGCTTGGCTTTTTTTGTCTTGAACAGGCTGCTTAGAGGGTGGTAAACAAAATGAAGGTGACCACTCCATGGGACCCCTGTTGGTACGATGACCTTCTGTTTGTTCAGTTTTCAGTGTCACTTGCTTTGAGTACGTGGACTTCATGCTATGTCTGCTTAGTGGTTCACAGGACCAGGACCAATGCAGAAAAAGTCACATGGCTACACTACCAGTAATTTAAGTCAGCAGCAGACCTGGGTCAGTTTCTTAAAACTCTTCCTGTTGATTTGCACTGTATTTGCTTCATTTTGCCAGGCCATGTTCGCTATCTTGTGTGAACTGAAGACAGTTTGAATGACAATCCAGTACAAAACACTGTGCCAAACAGAATTAAACACAAAACGTTAATTGAAAATTAAACATTTGTTGTAACTTAACCCTGATAATTATTGCTCCTTCTGTTAATTGACTTATACATTGCGGTTAATTTTTCCCAAGTGAAGCTTATGTGTTAAGCCTGAGTATTAACGTATTTATTGAAACACTTGCCAAGTTGACGGTACTGAAATTTCCATTGAAATATTGTGGTGGTTTTAAAAACGAGTGAATGAAGATGAGGCGTGTTGATATGACCTCCATTCTCTGCTCTTTTCCTCCTATTTGATTGGACTCTGTTTTCCCTGGGTTGAAGGCACTGAAACTGCACCGTGGCAATGGGCCTGCATTCGTGCAACTTAGATGTCCATTCAAGCACGCTCGTTGGTACTCTGAGGTGTGTGTGTGCGTCTACACTTTTGATGGCTATTGCTTATGCTTGAGATCCATTCTGGTTAGAGGGATGGACAGCTAGTGATATTAAAAGCTATCTTTGCATTTTTTTTGTTTTCTTTTGTAAGGTTGACACACCTTAATGTGTATTTAGGACCACTTAAGATGAGACATTTTTTAAATAGACTTTGTGTAGTGGTGTACAAATTGAAAGTAATGTATTTTTGATTTTTTTTTTCTTCTTCTTCTTTTTTTTAGTATACCAAATGTAAATTATGTACAATGAGTGTGCCAATCCCCTTTCTTTGTAAAGCCAGACTCTTAACAAGTGCCAATGTTGTGAAAAATCAGAGGACCTGTGAATTTCATGGTCCACTTTTTAAAACAAACACTAAATATGTGATTAACAAAAAAAGGACAATTTTATTCTATATTTAAGATTAATGATGAACTGCTGTTTTTAAGATAAATGTCATTTTAATTGCATGTGTTTGTCAGGCTGGGGAAGGAGTGGGCGGGTGAGATACTGTTTTAATGCAACACCCTCATGTAAAGGGTTTTAATGGTTATTGATTTACAGTATTTTAGCCATATTTCTCTTTTGTATGTTTCATTTCAACCACTGTTGCCTGAACCTCATTCAAACATGAAAATGATTTTCATAGCCTTCTCCTTTAAATGTTTTAAATTGGAATAAACTATGTTCCTATACTCTCATATTGTATCCTGGCACATTTTCTTTGAACTGTAAAATTGTTTTCTTAAATATTACCATAGCTGTGTTTATGTACAGTATATTTTATTGCTGCCACAAGTATACCAATGTGGACATTTTAAAACTCACATACAATAAACATTTCAAATTCAAATTTTTATTTGTCACACACACAGTCATACACAGTACAATGTGCAGTGAAATGCTTATGCTTATGCTCATTTGCAAAAACAATTATAAAATACAGAAGTCACATTACTATAGTAACACAACACTTCACATCTCTACCTGTCACAGTAAAGTTTTACTGGAAAGAGAGTATTGTATGTAGGATAAAAACATGTTACCTACAGTGTATGTATCGGTAGCTGTACTGCAAACACACATGATTTGTAGTCATTGATAGTTTATGAGACAAGGGGCTCCTGTCCCGCATACCTGTCCTGTTTACGACCTCCGGAATGAAGAGAGACAGAATGACCACCAATGAGGTCGTCACATCATTTTAGTAATTTTGTGGTTTTTCATCTTTTTGGTCATTTTCACGGTTTTGTGTCTCTTTTTTGGTGATTTTACAATCTTTTAAAAAAAAAAAATCTACTAACTGGGCTCTGACTTTTAAACAAGATACACATCTGATGGAAAAGAACTTCAACTCGTAATCGTACACAAAAAAGTATTCTTCATTATGGTGGTGAGTATTAGATTTAATCCAAAAAGCTGGACAGTCCAGGATTATCTGGCATTCAGCATTTTATTATGAATTTTCAAAGTGACACAAGAAAACTAGAACGGATAGGTGCATCACACTGAAATGCGTAATATGTTAAAGTAAAAATGTTATGTCAAACATTATATTTAACATTACAAGGTCAATTATATATAACAAGGATGAACTATGGTGGTAAATTCATTCAGGACACTGATCATGTTGTTGCTAATCCTTCTTGAAAATTCTACAATCATAAATAACTTTAACGCTAAATATGTTAAATGTGACCAAATTTAATGTAAATTAATATTTTCTACCCAAATGTCATACCTGGCAGCACAGAGATGTCCTTCAGCTCAGTGCACTTTACAGCAAATATAATTAAACAGTGAAATCTGTTACTTGTGATGTTAAGTATGAGCAATGATGATAATTGGCAAAGTAAAAATACTGATGGGAAGGGCTGCTTGCAAAGTAGTATTTAGTATGTGGAAGTACACAGTAATGCACTAATTTGGTTACTTTAATGTTGTTTTGTTAGAGCCCACCTGTGTACTGATCCCCACTGTACACTGGCTGTGTGGTGAGCTGTCCACATGAGGCGCTAGCTGCTCAGACATCAGCCGGACAATGAGGCAGATCTGCGGTGTATAGATCAGCGCAGCACCACTGCTCTATGCGCCGTGTTTCTGTGTGGGGCGTTCATCTCCGCGGCGTCGCGCCTACCTACCAGCTCCGGGAATGGACTGACTTTCCAGCCTCACCACCGCTGACAAATCCACTCTGCTTCTCCAGGACTCCTCGGTTCAAAGGATAAACATTCAGAGCCTGGGAACATTTGAAGTTGATTTTCCGCCTGAGCGATATCACAGATTTTTGGTGTTTTCCCCTCCCTCCCCGACTCGAGCGACTTATTTTGTGCCGTTGCACGAAACGAGATTCAACTTAGACGAAACCGCAGACATCTTGTTATTCCTGAGAATTTAGACCGTGCTTTTCGCCTCACTTTTTGACCGGAGTGGTCGTAGCTGCCCGAAGAGAGAGAGCTGAAAGCTTTTGGAGGGCCAGCACAAGGCGGAGGGAGAAACCATTTCCCCCCGGTCGCTAGCTTCACCCCAGCACCGCTGAGTGCGCCGCGTTATTAATTTACATGCGTTGAGCTGGCAGCGCTGCCGCGTGTGCGTTGAGCTCGTAACGGCGATGAATCATTTTGACTGACAGCTTTTGAAGAATTAGCTAGCTTAGCCAACACGGATGGTGGTTTCCTGTCCACGGACTCTGTAAATACGGGCTCGGGACAGGCACAGCTGAAGGGTCTTGCATCACCCAGACAAGACACCGACTCTTCCACCGACGGCGGAAAAGTGCATCACATACATTCAGCTTAGTATTTTTTGGGGGGGTCGTTAGCTGCTCTTAGCCAGTTAGCTGCTAACGCTGGACAGCTCTTGTTTAAGGCTGGGCTAGTTTTGGACAAAAGACCAAGCCGAGGAGAAATTATAAACACAGGGCACACTGTTAATACCGTGTTTGGGAAGGAGAGCAACAAACAAGGAACTGACATGATGTTTCCACAATCAAGACACACAGTAAGTGCTTTTGAATGTGACATTTGTTCAGAAATCGGCTGAACCAAATGATTTATCCGGGCAGGTTATAGTTAGAGAAATCAGGCATGCAACTTATGTTTGACAGCATGTTGTAATTCACATCGAGCCATTATGATATTCGTGGATTTTTGGACAGGAGCAGCTGATGTTGGTTTCTAGCTGCTGTGTTTAAGTTCTGCAGAAGCTCAGTGTTTGGGTTTGACTGTTGAGAGATCTGAGAGAAAATACCCAACATCATTGTTTAGCTCTTTCCCAGGTGTATCAGCTGCAGCCCTGTTGTAGAAACGGAAACCAAATACAAGTGCAGTCATTAATGTCGTCCAGGTTTAACTCAACCACTCCAAAAGCAATGCACACTGTTTTTCTGACTAAAAAAGCGCACATCATCTATGTTCCCCTAAATCTCAAGTTTCCATGGTAACAGAAACTCAGTCCAGGGCATGCATTCATCAGTGATGAGGACTCTCAGCCCATTGGTCAAACATTTATGTTTAGTGCCTGGCACAGATGTGATGCTCGCCACAGTGTAAATATTCAGACGTGTCACTGCTGCCATGGAGCTGTGAAGGACTCTAATTAAATCATTTGGGTTTAATAGTTGGTCCATTGTGCATGGACCCACATGAGACCTGCCTAAAACTTGGTACTGGTACCCTATCTTTACTTTCACCTCCTGGTTTTAGTTGATGTTTTACTTTTCCCTTGTAAGGGCAAATCTAACAACGCATTTGTGTGAGTACACAGCACAGGTAAACATAACAACGAGAAGATTGTTGCCATGGACATTGCCCTCTGGTTTTCCCTGGTAACGTCTTGTGGCCAGCACTAGTTCTGTCAGTGCTGAAAGGGGAAGAGTTGTTTGCTGAAGCTAGAACCTGAATGTTTTTTTGTGACTTGAATGGTTTGCCCTTTGGCAGTCAGTCTGTGTGGCAGCCTGATTGTGCTGCACTGTGGTGCTGCTGGTGATGTGAATTCTCAGACCAGGGAGCAGGATCTGAGGATCTGGGAACCTCTGGTCACAACCTGGATTATCGGACAAGTGAAATCCTGCATTAATGGTGCATCTCGTACGCTTGCCTCAGGTGTTTTAGTAGTAATGTAAAAGTTGCCTTCTTGGTCTGTGCTACAGTAGTTATAGTGATATTTTAAGTGTGAAGTTATAGTGATTGTTTTTGATGATAAAGACTTAATGAATGTGGTGCCGTGTTTATTCATTTTCCATTGGGTGTAAGTGAATTGCCTCCCAAAGCGTAGTGAGATAGCAGGCGATGGGAGACTTACTGCCAGTGATGCAAAAAAGAAGAAGGTGTTGAAAATAAAGAAAAATTGCTTGACTTGTGGAAAAGGAAATCTATTTTTTTTTCTAGGAGTGGATTCATGTATATTTGCCACTGTTTGCAGTTTCCTGCTTAAAATTGGTCATAAAATGTGATCTGATCTTCAGCAAAATCACTAATATTAACACAGTTTCTAATGTCTAAGCTGATAAAACACAAACCGTTAATGTCTTGTCAAGAAACATCAACTGGATTTGGATGTTAGCAAACCTGGAGTCCAGACAATGAAACGAAAATGAAAGTGTTACCTTGACTTTTACAAACTCTCAAACAGTGTCAGTGTGTTATTCACAAGCGAGTCATGATCTCAGAAGACCTGCAATCAAGAGTAGTTGCTGTACCTGAAAAGGATTATAGTAGAGCAGTTTCAAAGAGTTAATATAGTTATGGTTAGACATATTATCTATGAATGGAGACTGAGGTTCTGGTTTAAGGTTCTGCTGCTTTCCATAAAGTGGGTACCCAGCCAAGATAGCTCCAAAGGCACAACGCAGATTGCTTAATGAGGTTACGAAAAGCGCCGGGCCATCTTCAGACATACCCTGGAATAAACTGAAATCCTCAAATCATTACCTGGAGGAGCTGTATGGGAGAACGCAAATGTCCGAGTCAGTCAGCCCAGCGTGGACTCAGCTCTTGATCTGCTCAGCACAAGAAAGAAAGCATAGGGAATTTTTACCACACTTCCTGGTTTTGTATTGCATTTTCCCCTTCAGGAAACTGGGATCATATACATAACACATTGTTTCTAATCATGCAACTGGCTGTAAACAAAGCATTTAATTTCTGCAGTGTACCTTTTGTGTCATGTCGTGCACACTCTATCTCTTGCTGAGACCAAATGGACTATTTCCCCAAGTGAGAGCGCACATGACACAAGGGTCTTAATTTCCTGTTGTGTGCTGCATGTGTGAAAGAGCAACTCCAGACAATGTCTGGATCTGACTCAGGTATTGTCCGGAGGTCGTATGTGTAAAAATGGCTCTAGAGTAACAGCTTAAGACATAATTGGTGGGCTGCTTATTTACTACTAAGTAGTTTTCTAGCTTGCAAGCACTGACACATTCACAGGCTTGAGTGAAAAGTGACGAAGCAAACCATGTGTTGCTCTTACAGCATAGCTGCAAATTCAGAAATATCTTAAATCTAAAGTCTATTGGTCAGTTTGAAGTTCAAAGTATAGATGTACATTTTAATTAGGTTTAAATAATACCTTTCCCAGTTTTTAAGATGTCACTTTAGGGACCTGCTTTTAAATAGTTTTACCTCCTGATTACGTGACAAGTCATATTTTCCAAGGTGAGCGCAGCTTGGCCACTCCACTGCTGCCCACCTGCTTGTCTAATAGGTTATTTTGAATCCCATTGAGTGCCCTCATGCTGTTTGATTGGCATATTAACACCCAACACGTGATTAAAATGGGGTTTGGGAATGTAGCATTGTCTGGAGTCTTAACCTGCTACAGCCATCCATGTCTACACCCCAGGTATATACACTAAGTACCAACCCCAGACCCTCCATCATGGCTTTGAAATTAAATATCCTGCACGTACACACATCTTCCCTGTACTCCTGTGTCGCTGCTGCTGGTGCTGTCACAGGGCGCAGGGATGGAGAGAACGTGTGACAACCATATAGATATGAGTGTCAAAGATAAAGAGCTGGAGGATGAGAGAGTAACAGCGCTGCCTCATAATGACAAATGATGGATCTCTCGAACTGACTGAATCTGCCTTCCTTTTGCTTTTCTTTGTTCACCATGTGGTGACATTAACATTAAAATCCCAGGCTGATATTACTATATGATGTGAACAAAAGCCTTATATGTCAGCTTTAAAAAATCAAGGATGCTTTCATATATAATGCTTGTAATTTACAACATCAGAAGATTTTGTAGAGGAAATTTTATTGTATAATCATCATATTTAGAGAAAAGGTTTTCCAGTCTTGGACAGCTTTGGTTATATGGGTGCAAACTGTTTTCAGAAGTCGTTTATATAGTTGTCTTGTCTAGATACAAAGAAGAATACGGTTTAACAGAGATTCAGGCATCTTTTCTTTTTCTTTTTTTTTCTTTGATGGGCGCATTTTAATCCTCTGTGACAGGTTATGGGCACAGTTCATTGGTTTAAGAGGAAAAAGCCTCATTTGATAGTGGCACAGTGCCTGACCCAGTTGATAGCATTTGCCATATTGTTTGGTGTTGATTAATCCTAATGCAGCTTCAACAAAGCTGGCTGTGGCATGAAAGTGGAGCAACAGAAAGGCCTGGTGCCAAAGCCGGAGCACTGTAATATGGAGAGGAGAAATCTCTGTAGTCCTTAGAGCCCGTGCTCGACTGTAGAGATGGCCACAGGTTGCACACACACACAGACACACTCCCTCCTCCTCCTCCTGCTTGTCTCCCTTTATCATGCGTTTCCTCCCAGATCTGATGTAGTGGTGGGAGGGTCAGGGGCAGAGGGTGCACAGGCATTATTAAGCCCACTTGAATTAACAGAACAGCCCCCAGCCTTTCCTCTAAAGCCTCCAGCTGGGGGAGCTTAATCCCCATGGCCCCCTGTCTCGCCCATTAAACAAACTCCCCCCCACCACTGCTCCTTCACTCTGCTGCACACACACACACACACACGTGTTCGTATGTGTGAGTGTTAGCAACCAGCCTAGCTGTGTGTGTTTTATTGGTGGGGGGTGCTGGACATTTGAGCACACACACACTCGCAGAAGTACAGCACAGGACACACAAACATACACTTTGGCTCTCTCCTCTGCTGGTAATTATTGCTCTAGTACATGCAGTGGAATAAAAGGATTTTTCCCTTTCACTCTTAGAGCATCAACAACAAGGGGACACACACACACACAGACACACACACCTACACACACATTCTTACCAGCCTCAAGGGTCTTATCTGCTTTTTGTATCTGGGGAACAAATTGAATGTGGGGCTTGACACATGCAGGCCAGCAGATGTCTGGGTCATTAAGGTTAGGCCAGCTGATTAGCATGACAAACAGGGCCCTGCAGCCCCCCTCCACCTTCCCGCTAAACACCCCCTCCCCACAGGAGGCATTGCTTCTGAGTGGTCGAGTTGAGGCCATGGGTCACAGGTGATGTTGATTTTTGTGAAGGGCCACAGTGGATGATTGTCAAATTGCTGTGGGGTTGTCTGAAAAGGAGGGGTGTAGACTGGTGCAGCCCTTCTTATGTTGAACAGACACACTGACTTGGACTCAAGTAGGCAGAGAAGATACATGAATACACATTGAAACACTGACTTATTTCCTTTTATACGGACGACCTGTGCGACCCAGTGAAAGACCTTTGTCTTGATAGGGTGTGGTTCCATACACGAGGCTGCTGTTACACATCATCATAGTCGAGTTTCCAGCCAAATATAGTGCAAATTTTTACCAAATTCCACATTTAAATGTGGAATTTGGTAAAAATTTGCACTATATTTGGCTGGAAACTCGACTATGATGATGTGTAACAGCAGCCTCGTGTATGGAACCACACCCTATCA